>KV016795.1:380894-400305 GCA_001598015.1 Dorcoceras hygrometricum
TACAAACCGAAATCATAAAAACCTATCGCATACACCTAACACATTGGGCATGGCTCTCGATCATCCCAATCATGCAATCAATCTAATTAATTTGCATAAATTAAATAATCAAATTATTTATCGCAAAATCATATTTTAATCATAAAATCGCATTTTATAATAAAATTACAAACCGAAATCATAAAAACCTATCGCATACACCTAACACATTGGGCATGGCTCTCGATCATCCCAATCATGCAATCAATCTAATTAATTTGCATAAATTAAATAATCAAATTATTTATCGCAAAATCATATTTTAATCATAAAATCGCATTTTATAATAAAATCGTATTTTGTCGATAAAATCAAATTTTAATCAACAAAACATATTTCATTATAAAATCATATTTTACAAAATTTTATGATTAAAATATGATTTTGTCGATAAAATCAAATTTTAATCAACAAAACATATTTCATTATAAAATCATATTTTACAATTAAAATCGCATTTTTCTATTTTAATTGCATCGTATTGGGCCAAAAACAATTTAGGGCCCTAAAATCTCAAAATTTCAAAATCGACCAAAATGGGCCCGATATCGAATATCGGCCCGAAAAATTCACGGGCTGCCCGGGACAGGCCCGAACTAAACCTAGAAGCAAAATTCAGCCGTCACAACAATCTGTCGGAGATCGTCGCCGGACGGCGGCCGCATGGCGGCGGCCGCCGCCACCATGTTGCGTGCGGCGCTCGGCCGCACGCCCGCCGCATCTTGTGCGGCGCATGGCGCTGGTTGCGCCAACCAGTGGCGCAACGTTTGTCTTGTGGCCGGCAGCCGATCGCGCAACCTTGCGAGGAGGAGCAGCACAACAGCGCAACATCTTGCGCTGGACACGGCCAGTCCTCCATTGGCGCAACAATCCGGCCACCACGTTGCCCCTGTGTTGTGCAACCTGTGCGCTGGGCAGCGGCCCAAATTCGACCGCTGTGCACGTCAAACGCGCACATTAGGCACGCGCATAAGCGCGCGGAGGCAGGTGGTTGCCGTCGGCCATCATCAAAATTTTTGTTTTGATCGATTTCAAATCTGAAAAACGAGATTAGATGCAATATGGCAACAATTGTATTGAAGGATCCGAGCCATAGCTCTGATACCACTGTTGGGGAACCGTGGCGGATCCGGATCCCGTCTCCCAGCGAGGTAGCGGAAGAATAAAAATTAGGCCGGGACACGTTCAATACAATTAAAACAAGTGCAAACTTTGAACCATCATAGGGCGTTTAGTCAATTACCTTGCTGGCGACTTGCGCCTGGCTCCAACCGGAATTACAAGAAGACCGGCTCTTCACGGTAGGTGGCTGTAGATTCGTCAATCAGGTCCATGACCGGAAGGGAGACTCCTTCGTCAGCCTGCACTAGAAGGCCTGATGAGATCAGCGCGGATGGATTCTCCTCGAAAAGTTGGCCGGAACAAATTCCGACGAGGGGCGGCGGCGCAAGGCGGCGGCCGGCGGCGGCGATATGAGGGAGAGGAGGGGGCGGCCGAGAATTAGATGCTAGGTTAGGGTTATGAGAGTTGTTACAAGTGTATTGTTTTTGTGACTAATGAAGCCCTTGTCTACTTTAAGTAGATTAATGTTGGACTTAGACCGGCCCAACGGGCCCAGGTCCAAATGACGATATCCATCACTACGATTTCATTACAACTCCGATCGCCGATCAGATCGGACCGATCGACTGAGTTTCCAAAACTGAATATTATGATGTGAAAAACAATTTTTCAGATCAACAAACCCTAAATGGCAAAATGACCGTTTTGCCCCTCAACAGCGGGAAATCACGATTTGACCCCTGTTGACTTTTAGGAAGTCGCACTCCCTAGAATCCTCCTCCTATGCTCAACACATTGAGCTCAGTATCCGTGCTAGAATCTCGAATCCAGTACTTGTGTGATCCTCAATGGTTCAGGGATACAACTATCCGTGGGCCCACAACCATTGTGGCTCCGGAATCACAATTCCGGACTTGCCCATCGGATCATGGTAATAGCGTCTAGCAACATCGCCCCATGATCCCTAGGTATCACTGATAGTGCCTGCAAGAACCAGTTTGTCGTGGTTAGCGTACAGTACGGTCCTTTCAATCCATATATCTCGATCAGATCAACGACCATTGGTAAATCGAGAGTCGCTATAGATCCGATAGCTATGCATACATCTTGGAGATTGAATAGTGACATCACGAGTGTAACTAGGTAAACCCATTTACCTAAAACACTTCTAGTACTCTGGCCAGAGATTTATACACTATTATCCCCTCAGATAGCATAGGATATCCACGCATGTTTGGGAGCGGTGAATCCTCGACAACGATGCATCGACTCCTACATGCATCGGGGCCTCACCCAATCCCGCCGCCTAACGACCCCAAGTGAGTCGGCAAACGGGTCAAAGTGAGGCGCCTATCATGTAGAGCCTCAATGTCGTTTCGAGTCGTGAGGACTAATCAGTACAACCAAGACCTCGGACTTATCCACTCGAAAAATGATAACCACTTGGAAAGTCCGAACGAGGGTAGTTCGATAGATCACCAGGTCACTATATATCTGCATGCTCAGAACATCACAATGTTCCCTACCAATGAAACATGGTACTTCGCATCGCAGATACTAGTCTCGAGCTCGGGCGGCCTTATCCTCATTTTGACGGTCCAATCGACTAGGAACTAATTCAGAATACACAGTGACTATTAGATGTGTTTCATGATAGCCGTCATACCCACTATCACATCTAACATACACTATAGTGCATTCTAGGTCTTTACTCAACGCAATTGTTAATCATCATACAACACAATGAAAGTAAAGAACGTCATAAATAAATGCAAATATCATATATAAAGATTGTCAAATACAAGAGTTTATAAACCCACACGCCACAAGTTGTCTAGTTGGGCATCTACTCTAACAGCAACAGCTGAAGGAATGACATGCCAATGCGTGTATGAAATCAGTTAAACAACAAGCATATAACGTATGCACAAACAGCTACTATACCAGCAAGCATACACGGCCATCTCACAAATTATCCAAGCCATAACCAAGCTGAATTACAAGCTCCAAATTCGTACCTCAACTTCTAAGATACAATTACCACACACTGCTGCTACAACGAAGTCCGAGCAACACAGATCTGTCACCTGTTAAACAAACACAAGCTACTGCTCAAAGATCGAAACACAAAACAACAGCAGTTGGGAGCTACAACTCCACCAGCGCTTATCTACCTTCCTAACTCAAGGGAAAGCTCTAACAAAGCTTAAAGGTAGAATCTTTACTTACCCCAACGATCTATCGGTACGGCAGGGAACGCTTATGCTAGCAAACTACACAAGGGAGATGTCTTAGCGATCCTGCATCCTCTTCCAGCTCCTCCAAAGCCTTCTAAAGAGGTATAGAACGACGCGCCTTAGCAAGAGGAGTCCAACGCTACCACTCTCACTCTTGTCGGAGCTGTCTACCACCGGCAATTAGGACAATAGGGTTACGGTGAACAGTAACTAGGGTATCGCGACAATATTTGCTATCGGAAAATATTCCTAAGTATGTGATCTGTTAAAAATCGAAGACCAAGTCTTATAATAAATACGCTACTCAACAGCTGCCAGAAATAGGAGCAGATCCACCGAAAAAATCAGTCGCAACAACAAATATTCCCAACCAGCCGCAGGAATCTTGCATCAGCTTTTGCCTATCGCTAAACAGTGAACAACTAAACAAAACTACATCGCACCAACTTAACCAAACGGAGTCGCAGAGGGACACGTCACCTCGCTACCAACAGCTGATCAACAAACCAGCAGCTGTATAAACAACGCACCAATCTCTCAACAGCTAATGTCTATCACAACCAACAGCTGGTACAAGCGCTCCACTCAAAACGTTGTAGTCTTAACTAATCCAAACGACGTATTTTCGATACCCGCTACGAAACACGCTAACAAAACCAACAGCTGGTTCCTGTTCACCAAACGTCGTTGCTTTAGAGTCCCTTAGCGCTCTCTGCTGATCATCACAATTAAAATACCAACGACTGATCACTCACAACAGCTGGTTTCTCGCAACAGCTGGATACACGCTAATACACCAACGTTGGAAATCCACGTCAGCATTGCTGCTGCTTCCTAATAACACGCAACGACTGAAATACCAACAACTGACGCGATTACTCAACGACCGATTCCTACTACTACTGCTGATATCTTTCCAACTGCCGATTCCAACACTTAGGCAAATTCAATGGCTACACCAAGCACATCGACTAACAGCTGATCTAAACCCGACCAACACCTGATTGCGAAAACACAGGTCTCACATCTCTCCCCCACTAAAACACGATTTCATCCTCGAAATTAAACTCGAGGAAACAACTCAACTGAACCAAAGAGTTCAAGATTATTGAGCAAACAACAAACAACAACTAGGGAAAAGAACAACCAAAACTAATCATCTACTGGAAACTGATATAACATCTACTCAAACAGATGCGGCCACTCACGCTGCATCTTCTCTTCCAGTTCCCAAGTAGCTTCTTCCCTACCATGTTTGCTCCATTGCATCATTACTAAAGAAACGGTCTTATTCCTCAGCTGTTTCTCTTTACGATCCAAAATTCGCAAGGGATAATCAACATAACTCAACGTCTGATCTAGCTCAACCTCGTCAGTTCTCAACACATGAGACGGATCTGGCTCGTACTTCCTCAACATGGAAACATGAAAGACATCATGTAGAGAAGATAACTCTGGTGGCAACAACAGCCGATACGCTAAAGGGCCAATCCTCTAAACTATATCATACGGTCCAACATAACGAGGGGCTAACTTTCCCTTGTGTCCAAAACGCATAACACTTCTGAAAGGAGAAACTTTAAGGAATACCTGATCACCAACTTGAAACTCTAGAGGTCGACGCCTCTTATTTGCATAACTATCTTGGCGATCCTGGGTAGCTTTCATCCGCTGTCGAATCAGATCCACATGATCTTTCATCTGCTGCACAAATTCTGGGGGAGACAGCTGCTTCTCCCCCACTTCTTCCCAACACACAGGCGATCTGAACTTTCTACCATACAAAGCCTCAAACGGCGCCATACCAATTGTCACTTGATAGCTGTTATTGTAGGAAAATTCAACTAAAGACAACGCATCTTGCCAGCTACCACCAAAATCCATCACAACAGCTCTTAACATATCCTCCAACGTCTGGATAGTTCTCTCAGATTGACCATCTGTCTGGGGATGATACGCGGTACTCATAGCCAATCTGGTACCCAAAGTTGCTTGCAAACTCTTCCAAAACCTGGAAGTAAACCTTGGATCTCGGTCAGAAACAATCAAAACAGGCACACCGTGCAGTCTAACTACAAAATCCACGTACAGTTTCGCCATTTTCTTCAAAGAAAATGTCATACCATAGGGAATGAAGTGCGCAGACTTCGACAATCTATCGATAACAACCCAAATCGCATCACAACCTCTGCTGGAACGAATCTCGGTCAGAAACAATCAAAACAGGCACACCGTGCAGTCTAACTACAAAATCCACGTACAGTTTCGCCATTTTCTTCAAAGAAAATGTCATACCATAGGGAATGAAGTGCGCAGACTTCGACAATCTATCGATAACAACCCAAATCGCATCACAACCTCTGCTGGAACGAGGAAAATGCGTCACAAAATCCATCGCTATGTGCTCCCAATTCCATTGGAGCACTTACAAACTCTGCAACAGACCACCAGGTCTCATCCTTTCAGCTTTAACCTACTGACAGTTCAAGCAACGAGCGACAAAACCAGCAACGTCACTCTTCAAACCAGCCCACCAGAAGTGCGGTTTCAACGCATGGTACATCTTCCTTGCACCAGGATGAACACTGTGTCTACTGCAGTGCGCTTCTCTAAGAATCTCCTCCCGAAGATCTATCAAGTTGGCACAACCAACCTACCACGGAAACGCAAACAGTCATCAGACGAAATAGAATAGTCCTCAAGTTGACCAGCCCTGACCTTAAACTTCAACTCATGGATGGAAGGATATGTCTTTTGAGCCGCTCTAATGCTCGAAATGATCTGTGGCTCAACTTGAAACGAAGAAACCACAACATAGTCCTCAGCCGGGTAAAACCTCCAACCAGTAGTGCTAAGATGCTCACGGTCTTTAGAAACATACAATGACGCAAGCATATCTCCTTGAGCCTTTCTGCTCAACGCATCAGCCACTACATTAAACTTCCCAGACTGGTATTTGATCTCACAATCAAAGTCTTTCAGCAGCTCCATCCACCTACGCTGTCTCATATTCAAGTCAGGCTGCAAGAACAATACTGCAAACTCTTGTGGTCCGAATACACCACAAACTGCTCTCCATACAGATAGTGGCGCCAAATCTTTTTAGAAACATACAATGACGCAAGCATATCTCCTTGAGCCTTTCTGCTCAACGCATCAGCCACTACATTAAACTTCCCAGACTGGTATTTGATCTCACAATCAAAGTCTTTCAGCAGCTCCATCCACCTACGCTGTCTCATATTCAAGTCAGGCTGCAAGAACAATACTGCAAACTCTTGTGGTCCGAATACACCACAAACTGCTCTCCATACAGATAGTGGCGCCAAATCTTCAACGCAATGACCACAGCTGCTAACTCCAAATCATGAACTGGATAACGAGTCTCATGCGATTTCAACTGCCGTGAATCATACGCAATGACTCATCCATGCTGCATCAACACACAGCCCAAGCCATTGAGCGAAGCATCGGAACACACGACGTAACCACCTGAACCAGACGGCAAAGCCAACATAGGCACAGTAGTCAACTTATCCTTGAGCAATTTGCATTGCTCAGTCTATACAAACCGCTTATCCTTCTGAGTCAACTGAGTCATCGGCCTAGCTATACTAGAAAAACGCTCTATAAAACGACGGTAATAGCCAGCCAGGCCGAAGAAACTACGAACCTCAGACACATTCCTAGGTCGCTCCCAGTTCAATACAGCATCCACCTTACTGGGATCCACAGAAATGCCATCCGCTGAAATCACATGACCCAAAAACACCACGCGATCCAGCCAGAACTCGCACTTAGAGAACTTAGCATACAGCTGCGAGTCTCTCAACGTCTGAAGAACTACTCTCAAATGCTCCTTATGCTCCAAAGGAGTCTTCGAATACACCAAGATGTCGTCGATGAACACTATTACAAACTGATCTATAAACTCACGGAAGACTCGGTTCATCAAATCCATGAAGACTGCAGGAGCATTAGTCAATCCGAAAGGCATCACCAAAAACTCAAAATGCCCGTACCTAGTACGAAAAGCAGTCTTTGCAACATCTTGATCTCTAACTCTCAGCTGATGGTACCCTGAACGTAGATCGATCATCGAATACACAGCAGATCCTTGCAACTGGTCAAACAAGACGTCGATCCTCGGCAACGGGTACTTATTCTTTATAGTAGCTTTGTTCTGTTGGCGGAAGTCAATGCACATTCTCATTGTGCCATCCTTCTTCTTGACAAACAAAATAGGCGCTCCCCACGGCGACATGCTAGGTCTGATAAAACCTTTCTCCAGCAAATCATTCAGTTGCACCTTGAGATCTCTCAACTCTGCAGGCGCTAAATGATAGGGTGCATGCAAAATTGGAGCTGTGCCAGGCACCAACTCAATGCTAAAGTCAATCTCCCTCCTCGGAGGAAAACCAGGAATCTCCTCCGGAAACACATCAGGAAAATGACGCACCACTGGAACATTCTTGAGCTGCACATGCGAAGAAGAAGATGCATCCAACGCATAAATCATAAAACCAGCATTCTCCGCCGACAACAAGCTAAACATCTCCATCGTTGAGACTAGGGGAATCTTTGACTGAGAATCCGCACCATAGAAATTCCATTTCTCACCGGATTGAGGCCTAAAACGCACGATCCCATGGAAACAATCCACGGAGGCCCTATAGCTGGACAACACGTCCATTCCTACTATGCAGTTGAAATCCCGCAACATCAAACAAATCAAATTCGCCACTAACACATGATCACCAAAACTCAGAACGCCATTCAGCAAAACCTCTTGGGAGTACAAACTCGCACCGCCAGGAGTAGAAACAGACACCACATCGCGCAAAGGAAAGGTATGCAGACCATGCTCGATCACAAAAGAATCAGCAATAAACGAATGTGATGCGCCAGTGTCAAACAACACTCGTGCAGGAAAATCAAAGACAGAACAGTTAACTGCAATCAGTCTGCTCGGCGCGCCCTCAGCTTCATCCCTCGTAATGGCATTCACTTGAGCATGTTGGGGTCCAGAGAAATGCTGCTGAGACGACTGTCCGAAACGCGACGGACCAGGCAACTGAAATGGCCTAAACTGCGTCTCCAACCCTAGGTTGCGGAAACTGAGGAGAATGACCCCTAGACGATCCTCCTCGACCCTGAGGTGGGGCTGCGGCTTGCTGCGATCCAGCTGACGGACACAAAAGACAGAACAGTTAACTGCAATCAGTCTGCTCGGCGCGCCCTCAGCTTCATCCCTCGTAATGGCATTCACTTGAGCATGTTGGGGTCCAGAGAAATGCTGCTGAGACGACTGTCCGAAACGCGACGGACCAGGCAACTGAAATGGCCTAAACTGCGTCTCCAACCCTAGGTTGCGGAAACTGAGGAGAATGACCCCTAGACGATCCTCCTCGACCCTGAGGTGGGGCTGCGGCTTGCTGCGATCCAGCTGACGGACACACTCTCGCAAAATGTCCATACTGACCACAGATATTACAAGAGCCCTGCACACCAACGCACTGAGTCGACGGATGCTTTCCTCCACAGAAGCCACAAAACTTTGCCCTAGAACCACTGCTACTAGAGCTGCCAGAACCAGAAGAACCTGAGCGAGACTTCTTCTTAAACTGATGGCCATGAGGTCGGAACCTCTGGCGGCCAGACTGCTAAGCCAACTGTTGCTGCTGCTGCCGTGGTTGATGAGCTGACTGTGAAGACTGGGAAGACTGTGCTCCCTGAACAGTGGGACGACCACCCTGAGCACCCTGAGGCCTAGCACGAGACCTCCGGTTCCGCAGACCTTCCTCGATGTCAATAGCGCTGTCCATAGCTTCTGCATAGCTCTTTGTTTTGCTCGACAAAACCAAAGTATACAACTCTTCACTCAAACCCTCAAGAAACTTGGTCCTCTTGGCCCTCTCCCGGCCAGCTACATGCGGAACATACGCCAACAGAGAAGAAAACCTACGGGCATACTCCCTAGCAGACATGCTGCCCTACTCCAAGTTATCGAACTCCCGCTCACGGGCGTTCACGTATGACTCTGGGGCGTACTCCTGCCGAAAGGCAACATAGAAACTATCCCAAGTAATCTCCACACCAGTCTCCTCTAGCGTCCTCGAAGCACCATGCCACCAACGCTCCGCATTCTTCCTCAACTGAAAGGTCGCCAAACTCAATCGAAGCACATCATCGTACTGAACACGATCAAACAAACCAGTGATGTGTTGTAGCCACGAATCCGCATCCTCGCTAGACTCGTCACCGTAAAAGATCTGGGGACTCATCCGTTGGAACCTAGCCATCACAATCTCCATGCTCTCCACACGGGTTGTCAAGTCGTCAACTTCCTCTTCTTCACGTCTACCACGACCACGGAAAGGGAAACTACGCTGATCCTCGTTCCGACCTCCAGACTCGTCCTGACCTCCAGACTCGTCCTGAAACTGCCCTCTACCTCTATCCCTACGTCTAGGCGGCATCTTTACGAAGGAACTAAACAGGATAAGGAAACACAGAACAAAAACAGCATAGAAATCATAGATCACACAAACAATATGCAGCACATAAGTCACATAGTCAAGCACAAGCAACACACGACACTGTGCCTAGACTCAATTGTGATCAAAGAAATCAAGCTTATCCCAGCTTAAGCTCTGATACCAAAAATGTCAGGCCTCGTGCTCACATCAGAGACAAAACAAGAAAAAACAAGCGGAAGCTACCAAAAAAAAAGGGGTAAAATTTTTGCTTTTGGCCTGACAGGAAGATAACATAATTTAAAATACAGTAATACTCAAAATAATCCCAGTTTTATAAATTCACAACAGACAATGATACGAGCCAAAGTAAAACGGTACAACATAAACATGCACCAAGTACCTGACAACAACCACAACTGCACAATTCAAACAATACCAATACTAATAGACTGCCAACTATATATGTCTACGCATCACTCGGGACATCCCACCCGTGGTGATACCAGTGCACATAAATATTATACATAACTGGGACACTCTAAACACCTCCTGGGGCACCTCCAGCCGGGTCAACTCCACGACCAGCTAAGTAACCTGAGAAACCTGAACAAACAACAGGTAAAAAAAACAAACCAAGCCCCAGAGGGACATTTGAGGTCAAACCCCAGTACGAAGACCAACTATAAAACAGCAATGAACAGCAAAGATAAAATTCAGATGCTATGCATGAAGAACAATGCAACAGCCGAAGGCTACAACCAAGAAAAGGGAGCCAAGGAAACTCAAACACAGCTCACAGCTGACAACGGATTCTGCGAAGAATGGTGGCCACTGGTGTGTGTACAAGCATACGGGAATTACCCGCTCGTCATTACACCACACCTGAATACCAGATGCATCAAACAGCTCCACCTGCCGTTGCCCAACTCATGAACTGTGGTAGTTAACCACTCGGCGCATGAGGGCTAACAGACCAGCAGGGAGATGAGAGTGCGGTATTGCCGCTCGCCCTCGCATCCTGGAAAGAAAACAGAGCAACAACAACAAGATACAGTGGATGCAACAGCTGAAGGAATGACATGCCAATGCGTGTATGAAATCAGTTAAACAGCAAGCATATAACATATGCACAAACAGCAACTACACCAGCAAGCATACACGGCCATCTCACAAATTATCCAAGCCATAACCAAGCTGAATTACAAGCTCCAAATCCGTACCTCAACTTCTACACACATTGCTGCTACAACGAAGTCCGAGCAACACAGATCTATCATCTGTTAAACCAACACAAGCTACTGCTCAAAGACCGAAACACAAAACAACAGCAGCTGGGAGCTACAACTCCACCAGCGCTTATCTACCTTCCTAACTCAACGGAAAGCTCTAACAAAGCTTAAAGGTAGAATCTTTACTTAGCCCAACGATCTAGCGGTATGGCAGGGAACGCTTATGCTAGAAAACTACACAAGGGAGATGTATTAGCGATCCTGCGATCCTTTTCCAGCTCCTCAAAAGCCTTCTAAAGAGGTATAGAACGACGCGCCTAGCAAGAGGAGTCCAACGCTACCACTCTCACTCTCGTCGGAGCTGTCTACCACCGGCAATTAGGACGAATAGGGTTACGGTGAACAATAACTAGGGTATCGCGACAAGATTTGCTATCGGGAAATATTTCTAAGTATGGGATCTGTTAAACAATCGAAGACCAAGTCTTCTAATAAATACGCTACTCAACAGCTGCCAGAAATAGGAGCAGATCCACCGACAAAAGCAGTCGCAACAACTAATATTCCCAACCAGCCACAGGAATCTTGCATCAGCTTTTGCCTATCGCTAAACAGTGAATAACTAGACAAAACGACGTCGCACCAACTTAACCAAACGGCGTCGCAGAGGGACACGTCACCTTGCTACCAACATCTGATCAACAAACCAGCAGCTGTATAAAACAACGCACCAATCTCTCAACAGCTGATGTCTATCACAACCAACAGCTGGTACAAGCGCTCCACTCAAAACGATGTCGTCTTAACTAATCCAAACGACGTAGTTTCGATGCCCACTACGAAACACGCTAACAAAACCAACAGCTGGTTCATGTTCACCAAACGTCGTCGCTTCAGAGTCCCTTAGCGCTCTCTGCTGATCATCGCAATTAAAATACCAACGACTGATCACTCACAACAGCTGGTTTCTCGCAACAGCTGGATACGTGCTAATACACCAACGTTGGAAATCCACGACAGCATTGCTTCTGCTTCCTACTAACACGCAACGACTGAAATACCAACAACTGACGCGATTACTCAACGACCGATTCCTACTACTACTGCTGATATCTTTCCAACTGCTGATTCCAACACTTAGGCAAATTCGATGGCTACACAAAGCACATCGACTAACAGCTGATCTAAACCCGTCCAACACCTGATTGCGAAAACACATGTCTCACATCAGACATATCATTAACAGATTCCGTTATATTGACTCAAGTGGTATTATTCAGATTTGAGAGTATAAACAGATTCTACACAAATTACTTCAGATCTTAGTATTTCAGAAAGTGGTTACAGAGCTAACAGAGTACATCAGATTTGAGGTTGTCAGAATTGTTTGATTCAGACTTAGGAACAGTGTACTTTCAGAAGTCGCTAACTTCTCAGACATGACAGAGTAACGGCGATATCTCAGATATGATAAAGAGAGTAACTTTCAGTTTTCTCTAATGAAACAGAAGTGAGCTTCGATTCTCTTCAGAAGTTATCAAAGAATTATTTTAAAAGAATCAACGGTCAAAGTTTAAATTGCATAAAAGGCTGGAATTAAGGAGACAAGATCTGAGCTATTTTGGGTAAAATTGCACAGTGCGCACTTGATACGATGATTACCCGCTTTGGCATATAAGTCAATTTAGCCCTGACGAGCGCAGTTTACCTTTTGCATGGCATTAATGGAGCATTAAATGCTATAATACGATGAATATATGCAAAAGAGCTTATCTCTACTGGCTACATTTAATGACTGTTGAAGACAAAGAGTATAAAAGTCTGAAGAATTCAAATGAAGAAGCTCTCTGCGATTTTTGCTCCTCTACGCTATCAGTGTTTTACAACGCTCATTCTCTGTCATAAAAAAGCTCTAAAATACTCACTGGAACATTTCATTGCAAAAACATTCTAAGTCCAATGTTATTACCTTTTGCATGGCATTAATGGAGCATTAAATGCTATAATACGATGAATATATGCAAAAGAGCTTATCTCTACTGGCTACATTTAATGACTGTTGGAAGACAAAGAGTATAAAAGTCTGAAGAATTCAAATGAAGAAGCTCTCTGCGATTTTTGCTCCTCTACGCTATCAGTGTTTTACAACGCTCATTCTCTGTCATAAAAAAGCTCTAAAATACTCACTGGAACATTTCATTGCAAAAACATTCTAAGTCCAATGTTACAACTCGAAGAACGGTCAAGTTTAGCCTTCATAGTTTCAACCTTCGAGTTATCTTCTGGTTTACATTTGTAAACAGTTCTTGTTGATAAAAGAACCAGAAGATCCACAGTACTAAATAGCATCGTATTTCATTGTAATATTTATCTTTGAGTCTGTAACAGACTTACTGTGTGAAGCAGTCATGAATGGTGCAGGTGATGATCCTGTCGATGAGTATATTCCGACTGGCGGTAAGGACCTCTGAGCGTCTGTTGCATCAGTACCCCGTGACCGCCTTTACGTTTCAGTTCTGTCATGATACAGTTTTAGATTCTGGTTTTAAACATGATTACATTCAGTATTTTTACTCGGTTGATTTTATTATGTTGGATGTTTTAACGATTTTAAATATTCCTTTATTTATGCTTAAAGTATTTCGAGAAAATGATTTAGAAATGCTTTTAAAGGGAACGAGCCATACTTTACGTTTAAGTATTCCGCACATGTTTAAGAAAAAAAATTCTAGAGTCTGATTCGTTTAAGTTGGTATCAGAGCGGTGGTTCTGGTGAGGTACTTGCCTGCTGCGTGGAGCTCAGAAGTCGCACTACCAGTCTGTGAGTTTTATTTTTGAGTATGTTTATGTTTGCATGCTGCATGTTTTAGCCTTGCATGAGTTTTGGCCTTAGAGTTTTAAAATTAGACGCTTAGTCATGCACTTAGATTTACGTGATAAGGTTTTGGTGTGCATGTATGCCTCCCAGACGTGCTATCGGTACGTAACTTAATTTCGGGGACGAAATTTCTATAAGGGGGGAGATTGTAACACCCCGAAATCCAGAATACGTAGAAATGAGTGCATGACTAGGGGGAAAATATTTTTATATGATTACATGCCATTTTATATGATTTATTTATGATTTTATGCTGCATGGTATGCATGTGTTATTTTCAGCCTGCTTGAGCTACGGATGCGTGGACGAGATTAGGGTCGACTGGAATGAAAATAATTTGAGATTTTTAAGTTATTGGACTTTTAAGAATGAACTTATTTTATTTCAAGCAGCAATTTCAGAAAATGGGGACTTTTATAATTATTTTGGAGGTGAACCCGTTTTTCGCCTATACGGACTGTCTTATTGAATTTTAAGGTGTTTTAAATTTTGAGGAGGCTTCAATTTCGAAAATATCTAATCTTTAAAGCCAAGTTTTTAGTTTTAATTATCCTTTCAATTAATGGAGGGGCTAGCATGTCATTTTCCATTCCCTTTATTAATTAAATCAATAGGGGTCATATTAGGCACTTTCATTAATTCTTAAACACACTTTACACAAAACCTAGCCTCCATTCTTTGCACCAGCCGTCCTATCCACTCCATTAACATACAATTTCAAAAATCATCTATCTTTGAAGAATCTTGGTGATCCAAAGTCGGTTGCGCCCCGATCTCGAGTCTACAACGCCCGTACCTCGCAGATCTACGTCTTCTTCAAACTAGGCATGTAATATATATTCCTTTTCTCACCATTTAAGCCATAGTAAGCTGTTTTTAATGAAAACTTGCATGAATTATATGTGATTTTTTAGATCTATGCATAACGTTTGAGATCCATGCATGTTTCACAGTTTTGAAAACGTTTTTGATTCGTCTCTTGTGATTCTTCAGTCACAGTCGGTTCATGGTTCTTAGTTTTTGGTCCAAGTGTGGTCCATAGTTAGTACATAGAGTTAGGATCACGTAGGTCTAAACGGAAAGCGATTTGGTCAAGAATTCAATTAGTTATGAATTTTATGATCAGCATATGTCCTGCCTAGTCGTCTGTGCGCGATAGCAGAGTTTTTGGGGTCGGGTAAGTCGCTATATACAGTCTGTTTGGTGAAGGTTGATTTCATGAGATATCCCATTGAGTTAGGGTCACGTAGGTCCAAACATGGGGCGATTTGGTCGAGAAACTAATTAGTTATGAATTTTATGGCTAGAACGTGTCCTGGTTGCAGTCTGCGCATAAGCAGTGAGATTGCGGATGTTGGTTTGGTCACATACTGTATCTTTTTTGGGTTTAATTTATTTCAGTACCTAGTATATTGAGTTAGGGTGATGTGGGTTGAATCAGAGAGTGATTTGGATAAGAAATGGATTTTTAATAATTTTTACCTTTTTGTCGTTCTAAGTGAGCCGTGTCGGGTCATTTTTGTGAAAATTAAGATTTCGAGTCTTAGGAGCTGCTAAAGTTCATGGATGATTTTATTTGATGTTTTAAGCATATTTTAGGATGTTTTCCAGCATTTTAAGAATTTATTTGATATTTGGTATTTTTGGCAATTTTAGCGTATTGGCCGAATAGTTTAAAAGTCAAAATTTTAAATCAAAATCCTTTTATTTATGGGCCTAATACTTTTATCAAATTTTAAAGTCAAATTTGGTCATTGGGATTTTATTTGATCAAAATTGATCAATGGGTCTTTATTTAGTCAAATTTTAAATGTTTGAATTGTTAGCAAAGGATGGAGTAAATTAGAAATTTTAAAGGTTTAATTTTATGTCTTGCATCGGTCGGTTCAATTGGACCGGTGTGGCTGGTTTGATTGGATCGGATCGGTTCATCGTGTGTCGAGTCAAAATATTTTAAAGTTGGTCGAGTTATTTTAATGTCGGACCTGTTATTTTAATTTTAAGCCAAAGGTTCAATTTTTAAGAAAATAGCTAGAAGGTCAAAATTGAGTCAAACCTTTTAAATAATTTAAGTTATTGTAAATTTAACCTTTTTAGTCAAAATTAGGGCCTTTGTATTTTATTGGAGTCAAAATCGATTTTTGGAATTTAATTTGGTAAAAATCGGCTTTGGAAGTCAAATTGATTTTAAAAGTCAAAATCGATTTTTAATAAGTCCAAATTGATTTCTAGAAGTCAAAATTGATTTTATTAGCCCCTTTTAGCCTTGATTTTTAAGAAGTCTAAATTTAATTTAATTAGACGAAAATATTTAAAGAAGGTGAAAATTCGTTTCATCGACTTAATTTAGAGTGATGTTTAGTCCAGTTGTAGAGGGCCGGGCTCCTGAACCAACTCTTGACCAAAGTAGAAAAATATAGAAGCTCGTAAATGTATGTTTAATTATATATGTAGTATTTTATGTACGTAAATATTTTAAAGGAAATGATTAAATATATATTAACGGGCTAAGCTTTTAAATTGCATGATTTTAAGAAATTCATGCATCATGAGATTTTATGAAACGATCAGGAATGTCTCTTTTAAGATAAAACCCGAGGGATTGAGGTGATGTGACAAAGTTTTATGATGGGAGTTAGCCGGATAGCCGGGCCCGGGGATCCCCTGTTTTTAGGTTGATTATAGGGCCTATGGATCCTCGTGTGATATCGGGATGAAGTGGTAGTTTATAGGAGGTGTAACATATAGGGATCCCCGTGTGATATCGGGGTGAACCACACCACCACGTACGTTGGTTATTACGACTGATCAGTCATACGCCCGCTCACATTCACTAATACAACTCAACATTTTTCAGGTTACGTTATGCCATGTCTTATATGTTATAGGATATGTTATGATATGAAATGTATGAAGAAATGTTTTAAGATCATGCACGCATTCATGCTTTAACGTTATTTTAATTACAAGTATATGCTTGCATACGATTTTATTAGTATGTACTTTGTTATGTATTACGATAGAGCATGCTGAGCCTCTAGGCTCTCTAGGTTTAAATGGTGCAGGTGATGATCCTATCGATGAGTATATTCCGACTTGCGGTGAGGACCTCTGAGCGCCTGCTGCAGCAGTACCCCATGACCGCCTTTACGTTTCAGTTTTTTCATGATACATTTTTAGATTCTAGTTTTAAACATGATTACATTCAGTATTTTTACTCAGTTGATTTTATTATGTTGGATGTTTTAACGATTTTATATATTCCTTTATTTATGCTTAAAGTATTTTGAGAGAATGATTTAGAAATGCTTTTAAAGGGAACGAGCCATACTTTACGTTTAAGTATTCCGCACATGTTTTAAAAAAAATCTAGAGTCTGGTTCGTTTCACTTTCAGCACGTGGTCTCTTATGAAATGATGTCTTATGTCAATATACTTGGTCCTAGAGTGCAGTACAAAATTTTGAGTGATTGAGATAGCACTTGTGTTGTCGCAAAATATGGGTGCTTCAGCTGCATCAAAGCCGTAGTCCCTTAGCTGTTGTTAAATCCATAAGATCTAAGCACAACAGCTCCCAACTGCTAGATACTCTGCCTCATCTGTGGACGTCACGATTGATGTCTGCTTCTTGCTAAACCAGGAAATTAATCTATCACCTAAGAATTGACAAGTTCCACTCGTGCTACGTCGATCAATCTTACAACCTGCGTAATCTGCATCTGAGTAACCAATTAAATTGAAACTTGAGTCTTTGGGATACCAAAGACCAACGTTCTGAGTTCCATTTAAATATTTTAAAATACGCTTAATAGCAGTAAAGTGAGATTGTTTTGGGTCAGCTTGGAAACGGGCACACATACAGATGGCGAACATAATATCCGGTCTGCTTGTTGTTAGATAAAGAAGTGACCCATTCATCCCATGATACAATGTTACCTCATCGACAGTACCAGCTTCATCTTTGTCTAGCTTGATTGAAGCACTCATTGGGGTAGTTGTTGAAGAGCATTTGTCCATCCCGAACTTCTTCAAAGTTTTGTATAATTTTCTTGGTTGATGAAGATTTCATCTTCAAGCTGTTTGACTTGTAGTCCTATGAAAAATGATAACCCCCCTCCCCCCCCATCATGCTCATCTCGAACTTATCCTGCATCAGCTTGGATAACCTTGCACACAGCTTATGATTAGTTGAACCAAAGATAATATATTCAACATAAATTTGGACCAATAATGTCAGGCCTCGTGCTCATCAGAGTAAAACCACATAAAACACAATAGTTGAAGCATTAAAGTTAGTTGCTAAAATTTTCGCTTTTGGCCTGAATTAGAAAACATAATTTAAAGTACATTGATATTTAAAATACTGGTTTTACAACACTAAAAACCCAATGCAACAACCAACAACTATACAACAAAGAGTGACTCCCAATCAACACACAGATGAGTCTCTCGCTAAACATAGATACAATACCATATCAAAAAAATATAACATGTATCTACTACATATAACTGGGACACTCTATCTACCTCTCGGGGCATTACCAGCTGGATCAACTCCACGATCAATTGAGAAACCATGGTAACCTGAAACCACACACAGGTAAACAAGACAACCAGCCCCAAAAGGACATCGGGGTCAAACCCCAGTACGGAGAGCAACTGAAAAACAGCAGTTAAATTGCAACAGATAATATGCAGATGCTATGCAGGAGAACAAGGCTACAACCGAAGGCAGAGAGCCAAAGGATCTCAAGAAACTGCTCAACAACTGATATCCAATCAACTGGAAGATAGTGGCCATAGTGTGAGTATATGGGAGCTACCCACTCGTCTCAGCACACGGTACCAGATGCATAACAGACACTCGACCTGCTGTTGCCCAGCTCATGAGATGTGGGAGCTACTCACTCCACTCATAGTGGCTAACAGATCCCATCAGGGAGATGAGGGTGACGGGAGTTATCCGCTCGACCTCCAAGCAAGCATCCTGGTACGCACAGATCAATACAACAAGACACGGCTAACAAGATCTGAGCTCAACATGAATAATGTGTGTATGCAATGTAACAGCTTGCAATAAACAACACAACAGATGCAATAAATCACAGGACAGAAGCATACACGGCAGCACACATAATATCCATGCCAATTTCAACGCTGTAAAACAAGCTCACATCCGTACCTTAGTTCTGAGCTAAAATTACAACAAAAGCAGTACTGAGCAACCAGAACTGAAACCCAACAAGCTACCTGTGTTAGAGTAGATGTCCAACTAGCCAACTTGTGGCGTGTGGGTTTTATTGACTCTTGTACAAACGATCTTTATATATGATATTCGCATTCTTTTATATGGCATTCTTTACTTTCATTATGTGTGTAATGATTTACAATTGTGTTGAGTAAAGACCTAGATTACACTAAAGCGTATGTTAGATGTGATAGTGGGTATGACGGCTATCATGAAACACATCTAATAGTCGCTGTGTA
>KV016795.1:403773-424049 GCA_001598015.1 Dorcoceras hygrometricum
CGAGGATTCACCGCTCGCAGACATGCGTGGATATCCTATGCTATCTGAGGGGATAATAGTGTATAAATCTCTGGCCAGAGTACTAGAAGTGTTTTAGGTAAATGTGTTTACCTAGTTACACTCGTGATATCACTATTCGATCTCCAAGATGTATGCATAGCTATCGGATCTCTAGCGACTCTCGATTTACCAATGGTCGTTGATCTGATCGGGATATATGGATTGAAAGGACCGTACAGTACGCGAACCACGATCGACTGGTTCTTGCAGGCACTATCAGTGATACCTAGGGGATCATGGGGCGATGTTGCTAGACGCTTTACCATGATCCGTTGGGCAGGTGCGGAATTGTGATTCCGGAGTCACAATGGTTGTGTGCCCACGGCTAGCTGTATCCCTGAACCATTGAGGGTCACACAAGTACTGGATTCGAAACTCCCCGGGCCCGTTGGACCGGCCCAAGTCTACCTTAAGTCTATTTAATGATGATTAATAGACTTAATGAACAACACTTCATAATTAGCTCACACATACCCTCCCTCTCCTCTCTCGACCGCCGCCCAACTTCGCCGGAATTTTGTTCCGGCCTAGTTTTTCGAGGAGAATCCGTTCGTGCTGATCTCGTCAGGACTTCTAGTGCAGTCTGACGAAGGAGTCTCGGATCTGGTCGTGGACCGGATTGGCGTATCTACCGCAATCTACCGAGAAGAGCCGTGTTCTTGAAACACCGGTTGGAGCCAGGCACAAGTGCCAGCGAGGTAACACGCTAAACATCCTATGAATGTCATAGAATGTAGATTTATTTTTCGTATTGATCGCCTCCCGGTTCTATATTTTTTGTTCTTCCGCTGCCTGACCGGGGGGCGGATCCGGATCCCCAACAACCTGAACGGCAGAACTCAAACCGCAGAAATGCTAACAGACTACACAAGAAGCTTCTTCTGCGATCATCTTCCAACTCTCCAAAGTCTTCGAAAGAGGTATAGAACGAATCGCCTTAGCAAGAGGAGTGCAACGATACCACTCTTGCTCAAATCTGAGTCTTCTACCGCCGGAATCAGAGAAGATAAGCTTCGGTGAACAGTAGCTAGGGTATCGCGACAGGGTAAGGTTACGAGAATATTTCTAAGTGTCGGGAAACAATAGCAAGACTACGGTCAAAGTCTTCTATATATACCACTTAAGTTCCCCAAATCTGATGAACATTAACCATCGACATCTTTGGCTCAAAGCTGATACCCACTCAGATCTTAGTAACACTCCACATCTGGATCTTACGCTAACACAGCTACTACCAAACGACATCGCAACACAAGTCAATTAACTAATACACGCGTCTCTCAAAACGGCGTCGCACTGAAGTCCGCTGCTCCTACTGGACATGTCATCCAGCTAACACCAAATCTGCTATCGCTAAACGGCGTCACATCACCACACAGATCTGAAAGACCAGATCTCACACAAACGTGGACCAGTCAAAGCTGAAATCTCTGGACCGCTCCGGTCTACCCCAAACCACGAACCGGGACTATGAACCGGACCTGTCCACGTATCACTACAACACGCTAATCCACATCTGGTTTCTTCCAAAACGATGTCTCTTCGCTACCCGCTAACAAAATTCACTAGTGTGCCCAGAATAACGCACGACTACCAGATTTCACCATCAAATTTGAATGCGATCATCCAGCACTGACCAGGACTCAAATCCGATCATTTTCCCACAGAATAATCCAACAATCCAGAGCTGCTTCCGATACTTATGCGGACCCGATTACTTCACCAAGCATACCTGCTCAAAGTTGGACGATCCCAGAGCTGTTCACGCCAAATCTGGTCTATGATAAACCCGATTTATTAACTCAATTAATCTCATAAACTTTCAGGTCTCACATTTCTCCCCCACTAAAAATAATATTTCGTCCTCGAAATCAAATAACAACTCCATATCTAAGCAGAACCTCAACAAGTAACCAACACAGGGAAAATCCCGCTACACACAAACAAACAACAACTCTCCAACACGAAACGAGAGGCTACTAACCAAGAGTTCAAGATAACTAGGAACAAACAAAAACAAACAAACAACTAGCTACTGGAACCAAATGCAACATCTACTCAAACAGATGTGGCCATTCGTGTTGCATTTTCTCTTCCAACTCCCACGTAGCTTCTTCTCTGCCATATTTGCTCCACTGGACCATCACCAAGGGAATGGTCTTGTTCCCTAGCTGTTTCTCTTTTCTGTCCAAGATCTGCAAGGGTCCAAGATCTCAACATAACTCAGTGTCCGATCCAGCTCCACCTCGTCAGTTCTCAACACATGAGAAGGATCTGTCTCATACTTACTCAACATAGACACATGAAACACATCATGCAATAAGGACAGATCTGGCGGCAACAACAAACGATAAGCCAACGGTCTGATCCTCTCAACAATCTCATAAGGTCCAACATAACGAGGAGCTAACTTTTCCTTGAGACCAAATCTCATAACACTTCTAAAAGGGGAAACTTTCATGAAAACCAGATCTCCAACATGAAATTCTAAAGGCCTATGCCTTCTGTTCGCATAGCTGGCTTGACGATCTTGTGCAGCTTTCATACGCTGTCGAATCAGGTCTACTTGATCTCTCATCTGCTGCACAAATTCTGGAGAAGACAACTGCTTCTCTCCCACTTCTTCCCAACATATAGGCGATCTGCACTTTCTACCATACAACGCTTCAAATGGTGCCATTCCAATTGTCACCTGGTAGATGTTATTATAATAAAATTCAACCAAAGACAATGAATCTTGCCATCTACCACTGAAATCCATAACAACAGCTCCCAACATATCGTCTAAAATCTGGATAGTCCTCTCGGATTGGCCATCTGTTTGGGGATGATAAGCAGTACTCATAGCCAATCTGGTACCCAAAGCTGTTTGCAAGCTCTTCCAAAATATGGAAGTAAACCTCGGATCTCTATCTGAAACAATGGACACAGGCACACCATGCAAACGTACCATGAAATCTATGTACAGCTTCGCCATCTTCTTCAAAGAATATTGTAGGGAATGAAGTGAGCAGACTTCGACAATCTGTCAATAACAATCCACACAGCATCACAACCTCTGCCGGAACGAGGCAAATTCGTAACAAAATCCATAGCTATGTGCTCCCAATTCCATTGTGGCACCTCTAAGCTTTTCAATAAACCACCAGGTCTCATCCTTTCTGACTTAACTTGCTGACAGTTCAGACAATGCGCAACAAAATCAGCAACGTCACTCTTCAAACCTGCCCACCATAAGTGCGGCTTCAAGGCATGGTACATATTCCTTGCACCGGGATGGACACTATGTCTACTACAGTGTGCTTCTCTCAAGATCTCCTCCTTCAAATCAATCAGATTTGGCACTACCAACCTACCACAAAACCCAAACAACCATCAGATGAGACAGTGTAATCCTCCAACTGTCCAGCTCTAACCTTCAGTTTCAACTCATGGAGAGATGGATCTATTCTCTGAGCTGCTCTAATATTCGCAAAAATCTGTGGCTCAACTTGGAAAGAAGACACCACAACATAATCCTTACATGGGTAAAACCGCCAACCACTAGTGCTTAGATGCTCATGGACCTTCGAAATCTGCTGTCCAGCTCTAACCTTCAGTTTCAACTCATGGAGAGATGGATCTATTCTCTGAGCTGCTCTAATATTCGCAAAAATCTGTGGCTCAACTTGGAAAGAAGACACCACAACATAATCCTTACATGGGTAAAACCGCCAACCACTAGTGCTTAGATGCTCATGGACCTTCGAAATCTGCAACAAAGCCAACATCGCCACTTGAGCCTTCCTGCTCAATGCATCAGCAACTACATTCACTTTCCCAGGCTGATATTGGATCTCACAATCAAAATCTTTAAGTAGCTCCATCCATCTAAGCTGCCTCATGTTCAAATCTGACTGAGAAAACAGATACTGAAGGCTCTTGTGGTCTGTATACACCACACTCGCCATACAGGTAGTGGTGCAAATCTTCAAGGAAAAGACCACTACTGCCAACTCCAAATCATGAACTGGATATCGATTCTCATGCGATTTCAATTGACGAGAGGCATACGCAATGACTCGACCATTCTGCATCAACACACAACCCAATCCATTCAACGAAGCATCCGAACAAACAACAAAACCACCTGAACCAGACGGCAAAGCTAACACAGGCGCAGAAGTGAGCTTCTCCTTGAGCAACAGAAAGCTGTTCTCACACTGCTCAGTCCAAACAAATATTTTGTCTTTCTGGGTCAACTGCGTCATAGGCTTAGCTATGCTAGAGAATCCCTCTACAAAGCGCCGATAATAGCTATCCAAACCCAAGAAAATACGAATCTCCGAAACATTCTTGGGAGGCTCCCAGTTAACAACAGCCTCAACTTTACTGGGATCCACAGAAATACCTTCAGCTGAAATGACATGACCCAGAAATACAATCCTGTCCAACCAGAACTCGCACTTGAAAAGCTTAGCATACAGCCGCGAGTCTCGTAGTGTCTGGAGAACCAGCCTCAAATTCTCTTTATGCTGCATTGGAGTCTTCGAATACACCAAAATGTCATCGATAAACACAATCACAAACTGATAGATGAACTCTCGAAAGACTCTATTCATCAAATCCATGAAAACTGCAGGGGCATTCATCAAACCAAAAGGCATAACCAAAAACTCATAATGTCCGTACCTCGTACGAAACACAGTTTTCACAACATCTTGCTCCCGAATACGCATCTGATGGTACCCCAAACGTAGATCCATCTTCGAATACACAACCGAACCCTGCAACTGGTCAAACAAATCATTGATCCTTGGCAAAGGGTACTTATTCTTCACTGTCGCCTTATTCAGTTGCTCGAAGTCTATACACATCCTCATCGATCCATCCTTCTTCTTCACAAACAAGATAGGCTCTCCCCACGGGGACATACTTGGCCTAATGAAGCCCTTCTCCAACAAGTCGCTAAGCTGAACCTTCAACTCCCTCAATTCGGCGGGCGCTAATCGATACGGGGCTCGCAAGATCGGAGCTGTACCAGGTACCAACTCAATGATAAAGTCGATCTCCCTTCTCGAAGGAAAACCAGGAATCTCCTCAAACACATCGGGAAAATCACGAGCGACCGGGATATCACCAAGCTCTACGCATGAAGAAAAGGATGCATCTAAATCATAGATCATAAATCCTACGCTCTCGAATGACAACAGGCTAAACATCTCAATCGCAGAGACTAAAGGAATCTTCGATCGAGAATCGTGGCCATAGAAATTCCATTTCTCGCCAGACTGGGGCCTAAAACGCACAACGCCATGGAAAAAATCCACGGTGGCCCTATAGCTATAAAACACGTCCATTCCCACTATGCAATCAAAATCCCACATTACTAGCATGATCATATTCACTACCAAAACGTTCTCACCAAACCTAAGAATGTCATTCAACAAAATCTCTTGGGAGTATAGGCTCGTGCTGGCAGGAGTCGCAACAGACACAACGTCACACAATGAAGTGGTATGCAAACCATGCTCAACCACAAATGTATCAGCAACAAACAAATGTGATGCTCCTGTATCAAATAATACACGTGCAGGAAAATAAAAAACAAAGCAAGTACCTGCGATCACTCCTCCTGGAGTGCCCTCCGCTTGCTCCCTCGTCATGGCATTCACCTGGGCATGCTGGGGTCTTGAGAAATGAGGCTGGGAAGACTGTCCGAAACGCGAAGGACCAGGCTGTTGAAACGGCCTAAACTGCGTCTCCCTATCCTCTGCTGTGGAACAGGAAAATAACGACCTTGATATGACCCACCAGAACGACCCTGAGGTGGGGCTGCGGCGTGCTGAGATCCCGCCAATGGACACACTCTCACAAAGTGTCCATACTGCCCACAGTTCTTACATGCACCCTGCACGCCAACACACTGCACCGTAGGATGCTTTCCTCCACACTGGCCACAAAACTCGGCCCTGGGACTACTGCTGCTAGAACTACCCAAACTAGAAGAACTAGAACCCGAATTCTTATTGAACTGATGACCACGAGGTCTAAACCTGTGGCGTCCAGAATGTTGGGCTGCCTGCTGCTGGGGTGGCTGGGATGACTGCAAAGACTGGGAAGGTTGCACCCCCGGAACCATGGGACGGTTACCTTGCACCACTTGAGGCTTAACACGAGACCTACGGTTTTGCAGTCCTTCCTCGATATCTATAGCCATATCCACCGCCTCCGCATAACTAGCCGGTGAACTCGCCAGCACCAAAGAATACAGATCCTCATTCAGCCCCTCCAAGAACTTGTTCCTCTTTGCCCTCTCTCGGCCAGAAACATGCGGAACATACGCAAGAAGAGAAGAAAATCTCCGATCATACTCTCCCACAGACAGAGTCCCTTGCACCAGGTTATCAAACTCACGCTCTCTGGCGTTAACAAAGGATTCCGGAACGTACTCCTGACGAAAGGTAGTACAAAAGCTGTTCCACGTGATCCCTACTCCAGTCTCCACGAGAGTCCTCGAAGCGCCTCTCCACCAACGCTCAGCATTCCTCCTCAACTGAAACGTAGCCAAACTCAACCTACGCTCGTAATCGTACCTCATACGATCGAACAAGCCGGTAATGTGCTACAAACAGGACTCCGCATCGGAACTAGGCTCATCATCGTTAAATGCCTGAGGGTTCATCCGCTGAAACCTCGCCATCACAAGTTCCATGTCGTCCACACGGGCTGCCAGCTCATCTACCTCAACCTCAACCTGACTAGCACGTCTACGACGAGGAATACTATGCTGCATCTCATCGTTCTGACCCTCGGACTCTTTCGGAACCTGCCCTCTACCTCTACCCCTACGTCTAGGCGGCATCTACGAAGGCACTAAACAATAAGGTCACAGAACAACAAGGATATCACATAGCAATTAAATCACATAGTCATGCACATGAAACAAGCAACATTGTGCCTAGACTCAAGTGTGATCAAAATAATTCGAGCTTATCCAGGCTTAAGCTCTGATACCAAAAATTTCAGGCCTCGTGCTCAATCAGAGTAAAACCACATAAAACACAATATCGGAAGCATTAAACATAGTGGCTAAAATTTTCGCTTTTGTCATGACATAGAAAACATAATTTAAAGTACACTGATATTTAAAATACTGGTTTTACAACACTGAAAATCCAATGCAACAACCAACAACTGTACAACAAAGAGTGACTCCCAATCAACAAACAGATGAGTCTCTTACTCAACATAGATACAATACCATATCACAAAAATATATCATGTATCTACTACATATAACTGGGACACTCTATCCACCTCCCGGGGCATTACCAGCTGGATCAACTCCACGACCAACGGAGAAACCATGATAACCTGAAACCACACATAGGCAAACAAGACAACCATCCCCAGAGGGACATCGGGGTCAAACCCCAGTACGGAGAGAAACTGAAAAATAGCAGTTAAATAGCAACAGATAAAGGTATGAGAGTTTGTTTATTGAAGTTCGGAGCTGAAACTCCTACGTCTCCCCTTCTTCCTTGTTCAAGAAGGAGTTCACCAGAAGAATTTGACTACTACAACTCCTGAAATAACTTAATCCCAACAGCCACAACTGTGAGAACTTCTAGCACTCTATGATAGTTTACAGACCCGCGATCTGTTCTGCTATATAGTTATCAGATCTAAGCTGACTAAGCATTGCTCGCTTTATATTTACGACTCATAAAAATGACTTTAAGCTTTTGGGAGCAAATTCGTAACAAAGAAGATGATGAACAGTGAAGTTTTCGGTACATGGTACATTTTTCAAGCGTTTAGTCTCTATATAGTGTGTTGCGTTTCTTGAATTGTATTCTCTTTCGTTATATCACTGTTGTGTATTCGATGTGCCTCTTATTATTCTGAATCTTCAGTGTATATGTAGCCTTCGATGAATTAAGACCGTTGGAGGATTTCTATAACTGGTGCCTGACATTCTGATCTTCAGATGTGACAAAAATGATCTTTCCTCTTTTGGCTTTAAACGGCTCCTTTAGCTCTGATGTATTTCAGAGGCTCTTTCAGCTCGAACAAAGTTCAGCTTTGTCCTCGCTTGTTCTGTTCTCGTACGGTATGCTTCACTTGACCATCTCTCGCCTGATCTTCTACGCTATTCCTCTGAGCTGGTCCCTGAGCTGATCCTCTAATCTGCTCTTTGCTTCTTCTTCGTTTTTGCTCCGAGCTATTTCTGTGCTTCTTTTCTAAGTTTCTCTTGTTCTTATCTGCTCGATTCTTATCTAAGTTGTTTTGTTCTTCTTTATACATCTCTGAGCTACTTCTTTCTTCTTCGTTCAGCTCTGAGCTGCTTCTTTCTTCTCGTTCAGCATTGAGCTATTTCGTTCTTCTCTCTTCTGCTCTAAGTTGTTTCGTCATGGTCTGTTCTGTGCTTTTCCAGTTCATTCAGCTATGAGCTGATCTTGACAATGATTCCAGTTCGTTCAGCTCTGAGCTACTTCGACACAATTCTGATTCTGTCCGTGCTGCTCAAGATTAGACCTTTGAACTGGTCTGCGTCTGAGCTGATTCACCTAATTTGATCTGTCTTCAGCTATGTTCTAACTTGTTCGATCTGCTCTTGATCTGTTCTAAGCTGATCCTGTTGACTGAGCTGATCTTCCCTGAGGTGATATGCTCTAAGCTGATCAACGCTTCTAAGATGATCTTTTTCTTCGGTGAACTGCACTCTTTGTTTATACAACTCACTTCTTCAGCTCGCAACTCTTGTCTGATCTGATCTGCTACAATGCACTTTTTCAGCTCGCAGCTCTTCTCCAATCTGATCTACTACAGCGCACTGAAGTTGAGATGCAATAATTATATATAGTAGTAAATATTATATATTTACGGTCATTTTCGTTTTTTTAAGTTTTTTTCTCTTTGACATTCTTTACTTTTCTTATGCTCATTTATTCTGCAATATCAAATGTCGAGTTTTATTTGTTTCCTTACAAACATAACACGATTTTTTATTTTTTTTATCCTTCTAAAGTATGTACATAGTTAGTGTTATATTTAAAAGTCCATACAAAAAACTCTTTAAAAATCTAATAAATTCAATAGAATTCTTTTTACAACTCAATGGGATTCCATCAAAGTTTATAAATATCTATTAACTCTACAAAAGTTTTTAATTTAAAAAGTCATTAAAGATCATCAAATATCAATATTGAATACACCCCTCTAAGAGCCCAACTGAAGTTGAACGTAACTACAGTTTATCAATAGTCACAGTCTTGTGAGCATATCAGCTGGATTCTTACTTACAGGAATCTTTTCAAGTATCAAGATTCAATCTTCCAATACTGATATGATGAAAATGGTACTGTACGTGCATATGCTTCGTCCTAGCATGACGCACAGGATTCTTGGCCAAATGAATAACACTCTGGCTATCACAGTGTCTATCCTCAAACGTTTGACCCAATTTCTCAAGACAGTTCTTTGCTATCTTCCATCACAGCAACATATTCGCCCTCAGTACTCGATAGAATCCTTTGCAACTTGGACACCCATATTATAATCGCATCACCCAATGTGAAAACATATCCAATAGTGATTTTTCTGCTATCGAGGTCACCAACCATATCAACATCGACAAATCCATGTATATCCTGATTTGACTACATGAAGCACAAAGATAATCTAGCAGTAATTTTCAAGTATTTGAGAATCCATTTAGCTACTTCCTAGTGTTTTTTTCCCGAATAGATCATAAACCTGCTCACAACTTCACTGCATGTGCTATTTCTGATCTTGTACGCACCATTGCATACATGAGGCTTCCGACAACAGAAGTATAAGGAACCATGTTTGTTAGGATCGAATAAGGGGGTGTCTCATGAGTTCTCACACAACTCACGAGAGTTCTCACACAACTCCAGCACCAAAAACTTGTTCTAAAATAAAAAATAGAAATATTACATGCATTTAAAATTATTTGGAAAACCATTAGCACGTAACTGGGAAACCAGATCAGCGCGGAGCTGGACCAGTTGCTCTGTGAGCTGGTCCGGATCATATACAATCTGGTTTAAACAAATATTGAGCTGCAATAGCTCAATGTTCTTGAAATGTTTGTGCATCGAGAAGTGGATCAAGTAAGATAGGAAATATTGAAAAAACTTGAACTATTCTCTGAAATCTAAAGCTTGTTAACAGTTTTAAACGCATTTCGAAATATGCAATGCGTGAATGTTAATTTCATAAAGCTGTAAAGAGAAAAGCTGTTATTTATGAAAGTTCAGAGTTGAATCTCCTACGTCTCTCCTTATTTTGCACCGGAAGGATCCACTAGAAGACTTTTATTACAGCAGCCTCTGTTGCAACCCGATCCAGAAGCCTGCAAGCTGCAAGAACTCCTAGCCACCTATGCACACCAGCCCACAAGCTGTGTGTCTAACAACACTTTTTTTACGTCTCAGTGAGAAAGACTACAAGACTTGTTTAATGTCTCTGTCCAAAGACTACAAGGAGAGTGTTTGATTTGATTCACTCATTTCTGTTTCACTCAAATCTCGAATATAAATGAGTGAATCGTGTGTGAGATTTACAGTGTATGCTCAATCTCTCGAATATAAAATATCACATACTGGGAAGGTGCTCTCTAAGCTGGTTTCTCAATATCATCCCATGGCGTGTGCTGTAAACTTGATTTCATTGAATTTTACTGTCAGTGCACCAGCTCACACCTGGGCACTGTACCAGCTGCCACATGAGTGTGCATGCTTGCGACTAGCACAGCTTTGTGCTGTGAATTATTCTGTTTTACGTTCTGCACTTACACATACACTCTCTCCACTTCTCTTCCTTTTCTGCTTGTGCTCTGATCTTTATGTATAAAACCTCTTGTGCAGATTTATCCATTGGACACAAAGTTGTAGCCGTTGAAAAGTCTTCTTGAAAGATTGTACTTTGCATCCTTTGTCATTTAATGCTTCTGCAGGCTTTACGACTTTTTCGCATGTGAGCACTGTTCTGAGAAGACAACACAACAAATCAATTTGGAAACTGATAACTAATCTTTGTATAGTCTTGTTTTCAAATCGCTTTGCTTGTCGTTTATTCCAATTCTGCTCTTGATCTCAGATGATATCTTCTCTGCTCGCTAAGCTGGTTTGACCTTAACCATCTTGGTTCTTGTATGCCAGCTTATCTTTGTTCTGGTTTGCACTGAGCTGGTCGATACTTCATCTGTAATGCTCTTGTTCAGTTCTTTCCTACTCTTGAATATTGCTGGTATCTTAGCATGTTTCCCAGCTGGTTTCCTTCCCAGCTGGTTTCTTCTTTCACTACAACAATCTTCCTCCATCCGCGGAGTTCACGATCACATACTCCTGCCTCTGCATTTCTTCTTCTTCATCATATTCCACATCATCCATAATAAACCCATCAGAGCTGGTTTATCCTGAGCTGGTTTGTCCTTAACTAGCTCAGCTCTATTCTTCTCGTCAAGAGCTCTTCTCTTCTTGATTGTGTACTTGCTTGATCTTGATCCATTCAGACACCTCTTCCAAACCATCACCAAGTACATGGATCTTCTTCTGGTTGATTGAGCAAGTTCTTCGTAGGTACTTTAAACCTTATCCTCTAAGAACTACAATCCAGCACCAGTGATTATATCCCTTCTTCTTGGGATATTCTAATCAATTCTTATTCAGCTTCACTGGATTAACATTCCTATGATGAACTGATTATTGTTGCGCTCTGTGATCTGATCTGCACTTGATCACTGCGTTTGTACTATGCTCTGCACTTGAACACTGCACTAATAAACTGCACTTGATCTACACTTGAACAGTTATGCACTGCACTGAATCTCACTGCACTTGACCCCTGGGCTGCTCTTGCATCAAGTTGGTGAACCAACTTGATGTTCTCTGCCATCTGGATCTTCTTCTGTTGTACCAGCTCGGGCGTCCCCTCACTGTTCCAGTGTGGATATCTTAAACTAGACCAGCTTAGGCGTCCCCTCACTGTTCCAGTTTGGATATCTCCTTATCTTCTCCAGTCTAGCTAGGCTGCACATCGCACGTAAACCGTTAGTAGAATGATAACAGATTTTGTTTTAATAAAAATTAAGATTCTGATCTGTAAACACAGATCCAACATTGTTCATATAAACCTGCTCCTTATCCATCGAGGTGATTGAACTTTGGTTAGTTTGAAGTGACTAGCCAAAGGAGTATTCACTCGTTTACCTTCAACTATTTTAAATCTCCTAACCACCTTTTTCATGTACTCTTCTTGAGATACCTTCAAGATTCCATACACACGATCTCGTAAGATCCTCATTCCAAGAATTTGCTTTGCCACACCCACATCCTTCATAGCAAATTCTTTTGATAGATATTTCTTTAGTTTATCAATCTTCTCCCGGCAAAATCTTGCTATCAACATATCATTTACATATAGCGATAGGATTATATATGACTCATCAATCCTCTTAACATAACAACAGTGGTCAGCTTGACATCTCAAAATCATTTTTTCTCATGAATCCATCAAACTTATTTTATGCCTTGGATCTTGTTTGATACCATACAAGCTCTTCTGAAGTTTGCACACCAGTTTCTCTTTCTCTTACTTCAAATCCTATGGCTACTTTATATAAATCTCTTCATCCAGATCACCAAGAGGAAATCACGTCCTTACATATATTTTCTCCAAATGTGAATCTTATTTTGCCTCTATTCCAAGTACCTTTCGGGTAGTAGTAAATTTCACCACTGGAGAGAAAATCTCAGTGCCTTCCAGTTGATGAAAGCCTTGTACAACAAGTCTTGCCTTGTACCTTTTGCTACCATCGTGTTCTTCTTTTAACCGGTACACTCACTTGTTGTGTAATGCATGACTTCCGAAATTTCTGTCATCTCCCATGTCTGATTGGATGATAGTGAATCCATCTTATCCTTCATGTTTGACTCCCACTTCATTGAATCATCATTTTTTGTCTCTTCATAGGTCTCTGGTTCACCTTTATTAGTTAACATAATATAATGAAGTACAGGGGAGTATCTCTCATATGGTCTAATTGTTCTCGAAGATCTTCTGAGTTCAATCTCCGGAGATTGTGGGTTACTTATTGTGCAGTTATTTCATCAACTTACCCGGTTATTGATCAGAAATGTTGTAGTATTAACTGCATCAACCCAAAATGATTTTGGAAATACAGAGTGCAATCTCATGCTTCTGGCACGTTCATTAAGTTTTTTGTTCATCCATCCAGCACACCATTCTGTTGGGGTGTACCATGAATGGTTTTCTCCATCTTGATCTCATTCTGTGCACAATACTTCTCGAGATATTCATCTTCATATTCTCCACCATTGTCAGATCGTAAGCACTTCACCTTCAAATTGGTCTGATTCTAAACCATGGATTTCCACCTTTTAAAGGTATCGTAAACATCGGATTTGTTTTTTAGGAAATAAACCAAAATTTTCTCTCCAATCATCAATGAATGTGACATAGTATCTTGAACCTCAGCGGAATGCTACAGTATATGGACCCATATATCAGTATGAACCATCTCCAACTTTGCTACTTTTGGTTCTCTACCACCTTTTGAAAACTCACATTTCTTTGTTTTCCAAACATACAGCTTTAACATTGTTTGTGTTCGACATACTTTAATTCCAGTAGCTTGACATCAGCATTTTCATCCCCTTCTCACTCATATGTCCAAGTCTATAATGCCGTAGACTTGAATTTGATCCAGCATCCATAGCTGCTAATATGTATCTATAACTAGAAGTCATACAAAGTGTTCCAGTTTTCTTTCCTCAAGCAACATTCATGGATCATTTGCTAACTTTCCAGGAACCGTCACCAAATGTCACATTGTGGCCTTCGTCATCGAGTTGTCCCACTAAGACAAGATTTTGTGTCAGCCTTGGCACATGCCTTACTTGTTAATTTTCTAGACAGATCCATTACATTTTCAAACAAACATCAACAATACCAACAACTTCCAAAGGTTTTCTGTCAGCCAAGAAAAATTTTCAGTAACCGTCAGTAATGTAATTATCAAATTCATCATGATTAACAGTAGTATGAAATGAAGCTCCTCGGTCCATGACCCAAGAATTAACTGGAATTTCCATTGATAGCAATAGGGCACCATGCACCTCCTTGATGAAAACATTTGTGAAACAAACCGTACTCAAGAATATTTTTTTTGAAAACTAAAGTGCGGATATATAATCTAAAAATTATGGCTCGTCCCTTCAAAACATTTCTCGACATTCCTTTAAAGCATGATAAATAAATAAATATCTTAAAAACATTAAATCATCCATATGGATTAAAATCAAAGTACGTAAAAGTTGCGGAAACTAAACATGACTGATAAATGACTGAAAATGTTTCATAACATAAAATGAAGACGTCAGAGTGGTCAGGTGGTATAGCTGCAACGGACGCTTAGAGATCTACACCGCCGGTCGGCGTAAAATCAACAAGGTCATCACCTGCACCATTTAAACCTAGTGAGCCTAAAGGCCTAGCGTTCTCTATCTGAATAATAACAAAGTACGTATCATAAAGTCGCGTGCAAGCACATACGTATAGTAAAATAACTTCAAAACATGCGTGCACGAATGATCGTAAAACATGATTCATAAAGAAGTCGTAACATATCATCATCGTATAGCATAAATAATAAGGCATGACATAGCATAACATAACGTAAAAGGGCGTGTGAGTCGTATCCATGAAGTGTGAGCCATAACATATGCGATTGATCAATCCAAGAACCAAAGAACGTGGTGATGTGGTTCAAACGACCTTACCTTGGGATCCCTCACACCTCTATACTGCCACTTCACCATGGTGATCACATGGATCCATAAGCTCGTAATACATGAACAGCCTTAGACCTCCATGCTCCGACCGGCCATGGCTGGAGCCCCACCAGATGGACCACCCCAAGGTTCAGCCGGTTCCCTTGGACCTGACCCTGGCTCATGCCGAGGCTTGAACGACGTGGATGAGGCACGCAAAGTGGACGGCTGTGCGACCCGTCTCATGTGGCCGCAAGGCTTAGCTACCCCTCGACTTAACCATGATCGAACCACCCTCTCCTCCTCCATGATCCACCACTAGACAGCCCTTGAATCACCATGTCTCAATCCCAAGCCCCATGAACCGCCCTTGACCCATGAATCACAAGAAATGAGTTAAACATGTAATGAAAACTATGAAACATGCATGGAACTCAAACATTTTGCATAGATCAATCCAAATCGCATACAATTAATGCAAACATTCATTAAAAATAGCATAATATGGCGTAAATTGTGAGAAAAGGAGAGATACAACATGCCTTGATTGAGGATTACGGAAGAGATATGCGTTACCGGAGTGGACGAAGAGAGATCGGGACAACCACCTTGAATCACACCCAAAATTTCGAAGAGCTCAAGCTATGAGGGGAGGGATGGAGGCGTGGGAGTGAGGGGAGGAGGGGGCTAGGGTTTACACAAAGATTAGGGTTGTAAAAAATGAGTGTGTACCCAATTGACCCCTCCAATGTTTTAATTAAGAAAATTAAGAGTTTTCTTATACTAACCCTCCACTTAATTAAAATGTTGAATCATAGGCTGATTAGGGTTGTAAAAATGAGTGTGTACCCAATTGACCCTCAATGTTTAATTAAGAAATTAAGAGTTTTCTTATACTAACCCTCCACTTAATTAAAATGTTGAATCATAGGCTTTAAAATCTAAATTTTTGTAATATATGGCCTCCTCGATTTTAAAATATAAGAAAGTCCATTAAAAAAAGCCCGTATAGGTGGAAAACGGGTTCCCCTCAACCAATATACATAAAAATCCCATTTTTCGGAAATTGATACTTAAAATAATAAAATTTTGCTCTTAAAAATCTGAGGGCATAAAAATTTCAATAATTTTTATCTCGATCGTCCCTAATCTCGTCCACACATCCGGAACTCAAATAGACTGAAAACATGACATGCACATCATGCAACATTAAAGCCATTATTAATTCACATAAAATAGCATTTAATTTTCTAAAATAAATTTTCCCCTAGAAATGCACTCATTTCCACGTAATTAGGATTTCTGGGCATTACAACTCTCCCCCCTTATAGGAATTTCGTCCCCGAAATTAGATTATGTACCGAAAAGTTCTGGGTAGCTCGTCCGCACATCGGCCTCGGTCTCCCAGGTAGCCTCATCCTCTGAGTGATTCTGCCATCGGACCTTGACCATCGTAAAACTCCATGCTCTCAAACTGCGCTCCTCTTGAGTCAAGATCTGAACCGGTCGCTCCTCAAAAGATAAATTTGGTGCTAACTGGAGCGGCTCAAAGTCCAACACATGCGATGGATTTGGGACGTACTTCCGTAGCATCGAAATATGTAATACATTATGCACCGCTGACAGGCTGGATGGTAGTGCTACTCGATATGCCAACGTACCAACCCTCTCCAAAATCTCGAATGGCCCAATAAACCTCGGACTGAGCTTGTCTCTCCGGCCAAATCGCATCACGCCCTTCATGGGTGATATCCTCATGAATACATGTTCTCCTACAGCCAACTCCAGATCTCGTCGTCTACAATCGGCATAACTCTTCTGACGACTCTGGGCTGTCCTCATCCGATCCGTATCCTCATCACAATGTATGCTGTCCACTGCACCAAATCTTGACCAGTCAAAACTCTCTCTCCAACCTCGTCCCAGTGCAAGGGAGACTACATCTCCTCCCGTACAAAGCCTCATATGGAGCCATCCCAATCGAATCCTGAAAGATGTTATGGTATGTGAACTCTACCAGAGGCAATCTCGAATCCCACGTACCCTGGAAGTCTATCACAGTCTCTCAGCAAATCCTCCAGAATCTGGATGACTCTTTTCGAATAGCCATCCGTCTGAGGGTGAAAAGCTGTACTGAATGACAACTTAGTCCCTAACGTTGTGTTGCTCCTCCAAAACGCAGATGTAAACCTAGTGTACCGATCTGACACTATAGATATCGGTATGCCATGCAGCCTGACAATCTCCCTGATGTAAAGCTCTGCGTACTGCATTAAGGTGAAATTGGTCTACATCGGTAAGAAATGTGCGGACTTGGTGAGTCTGTCCACAATCACCCATATCGCTGTGTATCCTCTGGGACTCCTGGGTAACCCAACCACAAAATCCATCATGATATTCTTCCACTTCCCCTCAGGAATAGGGAGCGGCTGCAATAACCCTGCCAATCGCTGATGCTCTGCCTTGACCTTCTGACAGGTCAAACACTTTGATACGAATCGCCTGATATCCTTCTTCATCCCCGGCCACCAATAGAGCGTCTGTAAATCCCTATACATCTTCGTACTCCCTGGGTGGATGGATTACATCGATGCATGAGCCTCTGCTTAAATCTCCGCTCTCAACTGCCCAGTACTCGGCACCCACATCCGACCTCTGAAATGAACGATCTCATCCTCCACTTAGGGATGGCAACGAGGTGGGGTGGGACCGGTTTTGCCATTACCATCCCCGCCCCCGAATAATTCTGGGATCTCCATCCCCACCCCCGCGGGGATCAGTTCGGGGACGGGATCCTCATCCCGGCCTCTAAATTTTGTTTAAATAGCAGTATAAAACACTAACATCCATCCATAAATGTTATTAGATTATTACGTAGTTTGGAAGATTTTTATTCATCCAGATATGTATGAAATAAGAATAGTAATATGATTTTTATTAAATAATAATAGTAGTATTATTTTTATTATATATATACACACACTATCGGGACGGGTTCAGGATTTCGGGGATGAGGGTGCTATTACCATCCCCATCCCCATTGATTCGGGGATATAAAATATTCCCCATACCCACCCCATTTCGGTTTTTCTCCATGGGCCCCCAAACGTGCGGGGAAAATTGTCATCCCTACCTCCACTAATACAGACCCCGTCCTCTGGCCTCATATCTCTGTCTCCACTGTTGTAACTGCTCGTCAGAGGCCTACCCGTCTCTAATCCAATCCAAAGAGTCGGCTGAACTGTGAGCACTGCCAAACTCGGTGCACAGCTTCCTGAATAGAACTCTAGCCCAAATGTCTGTATCTTAGCCTGTAGTGGCCTCTCGACTGATAAGCAAGCCACCACTGAAGTCTTACTGCTCAAAGCGTCTGCCACCACATTAGCTTTCCTCGGATGGTAGCTAATATTACAATCGTAATCCTTCACCAACTCCATCCATCTGTGTTGCCTCACGTTCAGCTCTTTCTGGGTGAAGAAGTACTTGAGGCTCTTATGGTCGGTGAAAATCTGACACTTCTCACCGTACAAGTAGTGTCTCCAAATATTCACTGCGAACACTACTGCTGCAAGCTCCAAATGATGCATCGGATAATTCTGCTCATAACTCTTCAGCTGCCTCGATGCATATGCGATAAACTTTACACCCTGCATCAGCACTGCACCTAACCCTCTCATGGAAGCATCTGTGTACACCACAAACTCTTCATGATCCACAGGCATCGCTAAAACCGGGGCTGAAGTGAGAGCCTCCTTCAGCCGATCGAAGCTCCTCTGACACTCAGGACTCCATACATACTTCACATTCTTCTTGGTCAGAGCTGTCAAGGGCACTGAAATCGAAGAGAAGCCCTTGATAAACTTGCGGTAGTCTCCCGCTAAACCCAAGAAACTACGAATATCCGCCGCATTCTTTGGAATCCCCCAGTTCTGCACTGCATCCACCTTCGATGGGTCGATAGAAATCCCATCTCTAGAAATGATATGCCCCAGAAACGCCACCTGCTCGAGCCAAAACTCGCACTTGATAAACTTGGGATACATTCGGTTCTCTCTCAATGTCTGTAGTGTGGTCTGTAACTGCTGTCTGTGCTCCTCTAAGCTCCTCAAATAGACCAGGATGTCGTCGATTAAAACAATGATGAACTGGTCTAAGTACTGTCTGAAGACACTGTTCATCAAATCCATGAAGATCGCTGGGGCATTCGTCAGTCCAAACGTCATCACCAAAAACTCGTAGTGGTCGTAACGTGTCCAAAAAGCAGTCTTGGACACGTCCTCCTCCTCTCTGACTCGCAACTGATGGTACCCTGACCTCAGATCAATCTTAGAGAAAATCGAAACTCGCTGCAATTGATCAAACAAATCCTCAATCCTTGGGAGTGGGTACTTGTTCTTCACTGTCACACGGTTAAACTCCTTGTAGTCTATGCACAACCTCATACTGTCATCCTTCTTCTTCACAAACTGAACTGGCGCGCCCCATGGAGAAAATATAGGGCGTATAAATCTCTTGTCGAGCAACTTCTAAATCTGCTCCCTCGGCTCTTTCATCTCGGTAGGAGCCAAAAGATATGGGGCCTTAGAGATAGGCACTGTTCCTGGCATTAGCTCAATCGAAAACTCCACCTCTCTCTCCGGTGGAACTCCCACGACATCATCAGGGAACTGTTGGGGATCCGGATCCGCCCCCCGGCAAGGCAGCGGAAGAACATAAAATAAACAGCCGGGAGACGATCAATACAAAAAATTCAATAACGATTATCGACATACATAGGGGGTTCAAAACCACTACCTTGCTGGCACTTGTGCCTGGCTCCAACCGTAGTTACAATAACGTCGGCTCTTCTCGATAGATTGCGGTAGATATCGCCAATCCGGTCCACGACCAGAAACGGGACTCCTTCGTCAGCCTGCACTAGAAGGACTGACGAGATCAGCACGAACGGATTCTCCTCGTCGAATTGGCCGGAAATGAATTTTCGGCGACGATGGGCGGCGGCGGCGGCTTGTGAGTGAGGAGGGGGCGGCCAAAGATAGGTTTAGGGTTTCAAGATTGTATCAAGTGTTAAGTTAAATGAAGCTTAGTCTAATTAAATAGACCTAGGAGTTGTACTTGGACCGGCCCAACGGGCCCGGGTCCAACAATGAACATTCAGTTCATCTCCACCACCGAGACTTCATCGTAACTCCGATCGCCGATCAGATCGGACCGATCGACTCAGTTTCCGAAACTGAATAATAGGGTTTCAAGATTGTATCAAGTGTTAAGTTAAATGAAGCTTAGTCTAATTAACTAGACTTAGGAGTTGGACTTGGACCGGCCCAACGGGCCCGGGTCCAACAATGAACATTCAGTTCATCTCCACCACCAAGACTTCATCGTAACTCCGATCGCCGATCAGATCGGACC
>KV016795.1:463149-493698 GCA_001598015.1 Dorcoceras hygrometricum
TATTATCATCATCATCATCATCATCATCATCATCATCATCATCATCACCATCATCATTATTATTGTTATTATTATTATTATTATTATTATTACTGTAATTATTATTATTTTTTATTATTATTATAAAACAATGTCAAGTTTATTTCTTTTGCAAGACTGCTCATCAATCCTAGCCATGCTATTGATTAGCTATACCAACAATGTAGTCCATGCACATCTGACATCACATCTTGATGTAATAATATAATACCCTAACAATGACTATTTTTACGAAGTAAGTCGTGCACTGCATCGTCGGTCAATATTGACAGACCAAATGGTTTTCCGTGGATCTAAATTGATGAGTCTAGTAACTCTATGTTAATATTCCATCAACTTTTACAAAGACATATTTTACATCTTTGTAAATATATGTAATGAACAATGTGATTGCTATATATATCCAACATATTATATATATATATATATATATATATTCTTACATCCATCATAGTTGGATTAATAGCTTACCATTTAGCATGTAGATAGGGGAAGAAGATAAGACCATTAGCTTGAGTGTACATGGGCCAATACTCACATGACTGCACATACCTTCTGAAATAATTCCATTAATTTAATCGAAAATCTATCACATACCTGGTTCATTCACATGTCACGGGCCATCTTTGAATTTTGACACATCATTTTATTCGTAAATCGTAATCCAAAACATTATAGGATTAAACCAGGCAAGTTAGATTATTACTTTTGTAATGCGAGTATAGATATGAAATAGTTGCTACACGAGTCATTCGGATGCTCAGTTGAGGCCTAGTCACTTAGCCAAATCGTGAAAGATGCACGCTGGAAAGTAATTAGCAGAGAAGAAATCAAGTGCACTGAGAAGCACTAGACTCTTTTAACCAGATGATCGCCTCGAAGGGGTTCGATAACGCTTTTCGTGACATGGTTTCGGATCATTAATTATGGCTTGAGCCTTGGCTTTATCTGCCAATGATATTTGGATGGTCGAGCACGAATATGTTTTGCACTCTCATGATGATTTAGAGGAGATCTTCTTTCAATTCAAGTTACATTTAATTGGTTGTATGAACAATATATTTTCGTATGACTTCACATAGGTGATGCATTTGTTGCAAGATATTAATTATAACAATTGCCAGACTCATTGCCATGAATCAATTGGAGTCTACTTACCAACTTATGGAGTCTATATAAGGCTTAATTGTGATCTTACAGTCAATATTCTAGATTCTTATTTATTTATATCTGTAGAGCCTAAAAAAAAAGTTGCAATAAAAAATCTTAATTATACTTCAGAAATAGGGTCAAAATCAAACAGAAAATTATTATGTTACAATTTTGTCAATTCAAAACTAATACCAAGGGAATGTTAACCACTGAAAATAAGTGATTATGATATTTTTTTTCTTCAAATTTAATGAAGGGAAAATTCATAATCACTTCTTTTAGATTTAAGAAACACTACCTAGATAAAATAAATTGGCTTCAAAAGATATATGAATTAAAGCAATGATCGTGTTGTCATCATCACTAGAGGCTAAGTTCTTCGCTCGGAGAGAAAGTAAAATGCAATTTATAAGCCTATCAAAAAAATGCAATCTATAAAGAATATCTCATGGTCACTTTTTTACGAGCTTTCAAATAATTCTAAAACAAAGATAAAAATTAAAGCAAGGACCGTGTTGTCATCAATACTAGTGGCTAAGATCTTGGCTAGGATTTAGGAGGGAAAGTGAAAGGCAGATACAAACAAAACAGATAAATTTACAAAGTAATGAAAAAAAATCGCAAAAGAAGCCAAATTTTGACTTTTTTGTCTCATTGGGTTTGCATATATTTTGGCATCCATCCGGCTAGCTAGGATTTTAACTTGTTAGGCCTATTTGCTCAAAATTAGCACCAAGGGTTACCCTCTCTCATTTATCTCAGACATCGTAATTTTAAAATTTGCCAAGAGGCATGGCTTCTTTCTAGAGATTTTATATAACTGACCATATGCTTCAATATATATATACACAATAAATTAAATGATTACAGAGTCCTATTTTTTCCTAAAAACTTTGTATATTTTTTTCTATTTACGATCTTAAGTATACTATTATTTACACATTTTTGTAAAGTTTAGTCCAATTTCTACTAGAGTTAGTGTTGATACGGTATATGATTTGTCACCTATGTTAGTCTCCATGCTAGCAATTTTTTAATGGGATTTCATCATTTTTCATTAACAAAAACAGTACAAAGAATTAGACTAAAGCCATAATTGATTGACAACATGACAAAAATATATAAAGACGGTTATTGTTGTAATATTCGACCTCTTTCATGAACTATGAATATATATTTCTAATATTCTTGTTCGGATTTACATTTAATTGAATGTCATCTCAAATAATTTTATGTGATGTATTTTTCCCTCAAGTTAATAAGTTACTCCTCCCAACTTGCGGTATTTGTGAGAAACCAATGGGGATTGAATTATTTTGGCGATATAAATAAGTGCCAAGTTTGTTAGGACCGATGCAACAGATTAATGTAAATTTCATGCTTTTTTTTCAAGTCTGATGATATATATGTGATAATCGGAGAGCAAGTTTGGTTTGTATTTGTCAAATGATTTGAAATATTTTTCTCTAATATATAAACATTATATTTCGTAACATTATGAATGGGGTGGCAAATAAAATCTTGTAACATGCCAATTTATCACGCTCGATCCACAATCATGACTTTATTGGAAAGGACCACAAAATAAAACAAACGAAGCAACAAAGTAGATGAAAAAAAAATATCCGAGCATTATATAATATACATCCAAGAACACAGCGTATCATTATGCAAGATTATATATATATATATATATATATTGATACCTCCTATATATGATCGAGATCCGAGGAACAAGACCGTTCTGCACCTCGAGTGATCGAGGTGGGACAACCTAACTAAAACAAAGTCTCACCCAAACTGGTGTGTTTGTGTTGGTCTGATCTGAACTTCGTTCTTATCTGTTCTCTGCCATAAGTTCTTCTCTTCTTATATGAACTGATCTAATTTGAAAATCCAACCTGATCTAATCACTTAACTACAGGGCTCTTGTTCATCTGAATTGGACTTTTTATGCTTATCTGATCTGATAAACTAATCTTCTCTGTGGTTCTAATCTGATGTGTTGCTGGGTCGTTCTTAACTGAACTGATCTAATCTGGTACTTCTCCGATATTGCTCTGATATGTCCTATCTGTGAGCTAAGATTAACTAATCTGTTCTATTCTCAGCTGATTCTGTTCTACTGGTCTGAACTGATCTGAGCCGCTCTATTTTTTCTGAAGGCTCTGTTATTATAATTCACTCTCGTCTATCTGTTCTGAGCTGATCTACATAGAAGTTACGCTCTAGATTAGACATGCATGGAACAGGTCTGAATCTCGGTAACGTGCACGCAACATCTGCGAAGCTCTCTCCAGTTGACCAATCCTAGGTAATCATTAAATATCACCCTTGGTATTATCGCCCACCGTAAAGTCCACTCAAATGTGACAATATGGGTAACACACGCATGCGACTGTCAGGCCTGTTAGAGTAGGTGCCCAACTAGCCAACTTGTGACGTGTGGGTTCTTGTTGACTCTATGTAAAACGATCTTTATTTATGAAATTCTCATTCTTTTATTACATTTTTTATCTTCATTTTTATGATTACAATTGTCAGATAAAGACCTTAAATGCACTATAGTGTATGTTAGATGTGATAGTGGATTTGATGGGTATCATGAAACACATCTAATAGTCACTGTGTATTCTAAACTAGTTCCTAGTCCATTGGACCATCCAAAAGAGAATAAGGGTCGTCCGAGCTTGAGACTAGCATTTGCGATGCAAAGTACCACGTTTCATTGGTAGGGAACATAGTGATGTTCTGAGCATGCAGATGGATAGTGACCTGATGATCTATCGAACCACCCTCGTTCGGACTTTCCAAGTGGTTATCATTTCTCGAGTGGATTAAGTCTGAGGTCTTGGTTGTACAGATTAGTCCTCATTACTCGAAACGTCATTGAGACTCTACATGATAGGTGCCTCACTTTGACCCGTTTACCGACTTAGTTGGGGTCATCAGGTGGCGGGATTGGGTGAGGTCCCGATGCATGTAGGGGTCGATGCTTCGTTGTCGAGGATTTATCGCTCGCCTTTGTGCGTGGATATCCTATGCTATCTGAGGAGATAATAGTGTGATAAATCTCTGGCCGGAGTACTAGATGTGTTTTAGGTAAATGGGTTTACCTAGTAGCACATGCGATGTCACTATTTGATCTCCAAGATGTATGCGTGGTTATCGAATCTCAGCGACTCTTGATTTACCAATGATCATTCATTCGATCGAGATATTGAGTGAAAAGGACCGTACTGTACGCTAACCATGACCGACTGGTTCTTGCAGACAGTATCAGTGATACCTAGGGGATCATGGGGCGATGTGCAAGACACTTTACCATGATCTAATGGGTAAGTCCGAAAATGTATTTTCGGAGTCACAAAAATTGTGATCCCACTGTTAATTGTATCCTTGAACCATTGAGGGTCACACAAGTACTGATTTCTCAATTCCGGTATGGAAATTAAGCTCAATTTGTTGAGTATAGTAGGAAGAAGAATGAATGTGTGACTTCCTAAAATTAGCTGGGGATGAAAATGTGATTTCCTTAAATTAGCTTAGATTAGTATGACTATCCTTAAAGCTGATAAGGGCCTAACTGCTATTTTGGATTATGTGGTCTCAAAAACTGCTTTTACATCATAATGTTCATTTTGTAAATTGTGTAAATCGGTCCGATCTGATCGTCGATCGGGATTATGATGAAGCCACAACGATGTACTTGAAACCAATGTTCACTGGGCCTGGTTAAGCCCATGGAAAATCTATAAATATGGGCCTTGGGACATTCAGTTTCTTCGTACCAAAATTTGCATTGACAACTTACACTCCAAGTTGGGTTGAGAACTCTCTCCCCTTCAGTTATTTTTTCCTTCCCCTTCTCCTCCTCACCTCCTTCCCGCCGCTGCGCCGTCGCGCCACCGTCGGAATTCGTTCCGACCGTCTCGGCAAGGAGATTCCATTAGCAGAACTTACGTTGGTTTTCTAGTGCAAACCAGTGAAGGAATTGAGATTCCGGTCGTGGATCGGATTGAAGGGCCGGAGCTGTTCAACCGTTGAAGTGCTATCTCCCTTTTGTGGCACAGTCGGAGCCAGTCGCCAGCAAGGTAACTCTCTAAACATCCTATGCATGTTTAGATTCTTATTTAGTGTATTGATTGTTCCCGGTCTATTACAATTTTAAAACTTCCGCTGCGCTCCGGGAGCGGGATCCGGATCCGCCGCTGTACCAACAAGGCCTCCTGTATAAATACCAGGTATGTTTACTTTTACAAAGGAGGACTTCACTTTTAACCGACCACAACAACTATATCAATTTTCGGCTTTTACATATAGCCTGTGTTCTCTACCCCCAAATACCCGATATAATTTCAGCATTAGAGGGGCTTCATCGGAAACAATTACGGCGCTCTCTGACCTGTTTTCTGGGGTTTCAGGTGACACCCTTCCATCCCTCGCTTGTGCATTTTAACCATTCTAAAGCTCTAGGATTTGTCTCCAGTGCAGAAAACCTTCTAATCTGGTGGAGCTCGCGGCTGGAAAAAATTCGGTTACATCGTATATATATATATATATATATCATACACATCTTATGATGCAAACCACGTGTGTATTACTTATGTCATATTCCATGATTGGTTGCACATTATGGTGTTTCCAATTACGTAAGGATATTAAAACAGAGGATATATATATATATATATATATATGCCTGATATTGTGGGCGCCTGTTATGGGCGCCTGTGTGGGCGCCTAGAGATGCTCAGCCGAACATCATAGGAAATTGATATGATGTTCGGCTTAGCATCTTCAGGCGCCCATAATAGGCGTCCATAATATCAAGTTCGTATATATATGTGCGGGATATATATATATATATATATATGATTTTACCATTACTGGATTTACACGAAAAAGATGTGGATTTCGTTTGTACTTGAACTCATTCCCTAGAGATGAGAAGAAAATAAAACATAACAGATTGGGAACGTTGCAAATTATTTGAATCTGCTAATTAGGTGATGCATGCGCTGATGAAATATTTGAAGTATGGACGAAATTAGGGCAGGAGTTATATTTAGCAAATTCTATTTTCTACTTTTGTTTTATTTTGTTGAATTTAACATTTGGTATTTATTCTATTTGAAGTTCACACAAACACAAGTTATATTTGTGTATATACAGCAGGTGATTTCTTTTTCTCTTCAGATGATTTTCAAAGTTGATTGTTTTTTCCATACACTTGAATTTTGATATTATTGTTTGCTGTTATTATATATTATTTCGTTCTAACGTCATGTCCTAACCTCTTCTTTTCAAAGAACGGTGAGAATATTAGTGAAATGGTCCTCCCGTATGGAAAAAGAATTGTAGGTATATATTACTTTATGTATCTGGAGATAATGGGAGAACATGGATATAGAATAACAAAAAATATACATGTACATGATTGGTGATTTGTACGTTATGTAGAGTTAAAAAAATGATTGGCAGAACTGCAAAATACGTGACTTATCTGTATCCTCACATGGTGGGAATCACATCAACTTTATAAATATATAAGCAACTAGCCTTGCAGAAAAATAAATCATAGAATATTCGTTAAGAAATTTTGGAAAACGAAATTAGATAAATACCATATTTTATGTGTACGAGTTTTTACGTTGTCAAATATGATAGGATCAATTAGGATCGAAAATAAGTCTAGGAGTTCAGAAGGGGGGATTGAATGAACTCCTTGGATTTTTAACTTTTCGAAACATTTAAACCGATTTTATAAGCCTTCGCTCAACTCAAATCTGAGTTACCAGATCTGAGGCTCTCAGTTCTAAGCTGTTCTCTCGGTTAACAAATAAGATGTGCGGAAAGAAATCGATCGAGCAGTGAACAGTATAAAATAAATGTGATGCAAATAATTAAAGATAAAGTTCAGAGTTTGTTTATGGAAGTTCGGATATCAAATCCTACGTCTCCCCTTCTTTCTTTGCAGGAAGGTTCCACTAGAAGCATTTGATGAATACAACTCTTGTAGACACCCGGTCACTGAGCCTCGCTCCAAGTGAACTCCTAGCAACCACAACTAAGCAGATACACTGCTGTTTACAAATCAAATAGATTTTCGAACTGCTTCAAGAAGCACGTTCGTTACAGACTCAATTCTGAATAATACAAAGAACACAATTTTTGAGTACTGTAGATCTTCTGGTTTCTATGACAATGAAACTCGATTTACAAAAGTAAACCAGAAGATATCTCGAAATTTTATCTAATAAGAGCTTGACTGAAAAAGGTTCTTCGAGATTGACACTGGGACTTAGTAGACTTGAATAAGCGCTTGAATAATCCCAGAGAGTGAGAGAGGTAAAATCGCAGAGAGCTATGAAAATTGCCGAGAGAGAGTTTCAAAACCACCGAGAGCTTCTCTGTTTGAATTCTCCAGCTATTTATACTCTCCTATCTTCAACGGTCATTAATTAGCCAGTAGACACAAACCATATTTGCATATCTTCATCGTATCGCCGCATTTAATGCTCCATTAATGCTATGCAAAAGGTTGAATGCGCTTGTCAGAGTTGAGTTGACTTATATGCCAAAGTGGGTAAACATCGTATCAACCACTCTGCGTACTGTGCAACTTTACTCAAAATAGCTCTGATCTTGTCCCCTTAATCCAAATTGTCTAACAGGCTTTATCTGCTTAAATCGTGACCATTTGATTTCTTTCAAATAATCATTTGATAACATCTGAAGAAATTCGAAGCTAGCAATTGTTTTAACTCTGAAAATTGAAATCTGCTCTCTTTCCCTTTATGTAAATTCCTTTTAAACAATACTCTCTGTTAGATCTGAAGTCATCACATAGGAGTCATACTGAGATCTGAACTTTACCCCTCTTTGAATTCTGTAACTAGTAACTCTGTGAGATCTGAAAACTTATATCCTTTACGAATAACTTCCCTCTATTTGTAAATATGCCAGATCTGAATTCCCGAACACTGACAGAAACATCAACTGATGATATTCTGAAACGCTTTTGCTCAAAACTGTCCGTTCTCATCTGATAAACTCGAATCTGAAATATATCTTCTGAACCAATAGAACTAAATCTGTTACCGTAGCCTCTGAATAAAATCTGATGCCATCTGATCTGAAGTCCTCAACCCGATAACTGACATACTTGACCCGATACCTGAAATAACCCGAATACTCAAATCTGCAATACTCTGAACTGAATTTTCCCACTGAGTATTCTTCGCCATTCTCTGATCTGATAGCCTATCCTGTTAGCTCAAATCTGATAAATGCTCTTCCCGAATACCAACAGTCCAGATATGAGAAACTTCCTTTTCTTCTGCAAATACTTATCATTCAGATCTTAATCTTAATTTCAGTTCTTAGTCTTGTTTTCGTTATCACCAATACTTATAAATTTATCTTAACAATTTCCCCCTTTTTGGTGATGACAAAACATAGCAGCCTACGAAAAAAGAACGAAAGAGATAGCTGAGAGTCGTGCTATATATATAATCAACTCTGCTAAGCACAAAAGATTTGTACAAGAACTAAAAATAACAAAACTTGCTCAGACTTCTACAATTCAGTCTCATCCCAGCCAATATCTGAAACCTCTTTGTCAAGAGTGTCCTTCTCCAGTTAGTGAACCACCACTTCCTCTCTTCATTGAGGGCTCACTTCTACTGCCTCCTCCACCACCATCGCCAGGAGGCGGTGGACCTCGGCTGCTACTCTTTATTTCCCCCTTTTGGCATCACCACCCCTATTAATGTAACTAACAAGCTCGGATAGCTGAGTGGTAAGGGTATTGTAATTTTCCTGTGCTTGCACACGGAATTCCATCAAATCATTTGAAAGAGCAGCCTTTTGGTCTTGGACCTCCTTACGAAAACCATCTAGTTCTTCAGACAGTGCCGCTTTATGAGCTTGCATCTCCTACGGAAGATCTCCGTTTGAACACGGGCAGCTCTGTCCTGATTATCAGCTCTGGTAAGAAGTAAAGTTTCAAGACTTGCACACGGAATTCCATCAAATCATTTGAAAGAGCAGCCTTTTGGTCTTGGACCTCCTTACGAAAACCATCTAGTTCTTCAGACAGTGCCGCTTTATGAGCTTGCATCTCCTACGGAAGATCTCCGTTTGAACACGGGCAGCTCTGTCCTGATTATCAGCTCTGGTAAGAAGTAAAGTTTCAAGAATTGAGATCTTTGCAAAGAATTCCGCCTTGAGCCTCTCAATGTGAACTCTGGTTTGCACATGCTCAAGGGAAATCTGATCCACTGTAGCACGGAGCTGTGCAAACTCTGTTGTAAGATTTGGAGGAAGAACAACAGTTGTTTCATCACTTAGAGGAATGTCAAGTGAAACGCATCGGAGAATCTGAATACGAACTTGGAGAAATTAAATCTGCATCCGGAGAACGCTGAGAAATACCTAGAGCTACTGTTGGATCTGACTCTGTATCTACAACGGTTTCTACGGCAACTGTATCGGAAGAGAGTGTACTGATAGAATCTGCAACCTGTATACGGTGGCAAACATTATTCACAGTTCTTCTTGGAACCCCAGTTTTGTCGACCACTGGTCCAGCAGCTACTAAATCTATACAAAAATTGAGAGTCCCAACTGGGTCCAAAAGTCCAAAACAGAAAACTGTACAACTTCTAAGCAAACGTCAGCCCAGCGTTTTTGAACAATCTTGAAAAATTCACTGATCGGGGCTAGAGTATCCACATAAGACCGTTGAGGTGGTATTTCCCATTAGCGAGAAGCAACTGGCCGGGGTATGGGTTTCCATAAATCTCCTCCTTCTTGGATAATCCAGGACACATTAACCAAGATCATGGTTCGAATCCAGCATGAAGATGTGATATTTGTATTCGATCGGGCAATAACTGCACCACTATCTCTATTTTCTCCTTCAAACAAGCTGGAGCTACTCGTCTGATAGGATTAATATGGATCGAAAATAGGCTAGGAGTTCAGAGGGGGGAGGGGGGGGGGGTTGAATGAACTCCTTGAGATTTTGAATTTTCGAAACCTTAAAAACAATTTTTACAAGCGCCTCGCTTAACTTAAATCTGTGTTACCAGATTTAAGGTATCTCAGTCCAAAAGCTGATTTCTCGACTAATAGTAAATGTGCGGAAATAAGTCGATTAACCAGTGAACAGTGTAAATGCAAATAATTAAAAGTGCAAGGGTCAGAGTTTGTTTCTGGAAGTTCGGATATCAAATCCTACGTCTCCCCTTCTTCCTTTGTAGGAAGGTATCACTAGAAGAATTTGATGCACACAGCTTCTGTCTACACCCAGTCACCGAGCCACGCTCCAAGTGAACTATTAGCTATCACCAATACACGCAGACGCAGCTGCTGTTTACAACTAGCTTGGTTTTTCTCAAACGGATTCACGTAGTACGTTTGTTACAGACTCAAATTTGAATAATACAATGAAGTACAATATAATGAGTGCTGTAAATATTCTGGTTCTTATATCAACAAGAAATTTTTACAAAGGTAAATCAGAAGATATCTCGAAGGTAAAACTATGAAGGCTTGAACTTGAAAGTTCTTCGAGATTGAGATTCTGGGACTTGGGATATTTTTGATTTAATACTTTTTGAAATCGCAGAGTGAGGAAGAAAGCTTTTTAAAATTAAATCACTAGGAGCACAAAACAGACTGTGAGAGTGACGACCAAGAGAGCCTTCTTCATTTGAAACTTCAGCTATTTATACACTTTGTCCACAACGGTCAGTAAAAGTAGCCAGTAAAATATTCTCCTCTGCATCGTATCGTACAATGAAAGGTGAACCGTGCTCGTCAGGGCTAAATTGTCTTATACCAAAATGGGCAAACATCGTATAAATTACTCTGCGTATTATGTACCTTTACCCAAAATAGTTCTGACTTTGTCTCCTTAATTCCATGCATTTGTACGATTCCGTTACAAATGTGTTCGTAGCTTACATCTGAAAGCTCTTTTCGTTAAACAGTTCTCTTCTCCCTTGAAGTAAATATCTCTCTATATGTATCATATCTAAAACAATCGCCGCTTGTGTATTCGTAACTATGTCACATCTCAATACATAGAGACATCTGAATGCTTGCAACATCTGAATACTTGCGACTTCTGAATATAACAACTAAGATATTGTCCCGATATCTGAAAGCTCCGTTACTCAAGTAACCCGATATCTGAATACATTCACTTCTGAAGTAATGACCCGATAACTGAAGTAATCAACCCGATAGCTGAATAACTGATCTAAATACCAGAATATGATTCCGCAGCCCTTTAATCAACATCTGAATACTCGATATGTGAACTAATGTCCCGAGAGCTGAATATACTTTTCTCCAACAACGTAATTGATGCTGCAACGTCTGATTGTCCAGATTGTTTCCTTAAATCCAGTTCTTGTCTTATTTTTGTTATCACCAAAACTTATAAATTTTATCTTAACAATTTCCCCCTTTTTGGTGATGACAAAACATAGCAGCCTTATGACTTGTATAGAGAGGCAAAAAGTAAATTTTTCTTCAAGTCTGCTAAAATTTTATAAACGAAATATGTTGAGTACAAAAGGTTTGTACAGCAAACTGGAAATACAAAAACTGATTATTTTCCTCCAAACCAGTATTCAACACTCCTCCTCTGAGGTCCACCACCACTGCTGAAATGTTGTTTTCTAGAAGATCCACTCTTATCACCTCTACTACCACCAGAACCTCTGTCTTTATCATCCGGAGGAGGCTGAAGACGGCTGCTACTACTTTTCCCCTTTTTGGCATCACCGCCCCGATTGATATAGTAAACAAGGTAACCAAGCTGGGTGGAAAGGTTAAGATGATTTTCTTGTGCTTGCGCACGGAAATCTAGTGAATCACTTCGAATTGTAGCAAGCCGCTCATCCAGTTCCTTAAATAATTCTGCTTTCTGCTCTTTGACCTCCTTCCGAACATCAGCAACATATGTCGTTAAGAGCACTCCCTGAGTTCGAACGGCCTTCTTAAATTCATTCAACTGAACTGATAAAACATTTATCTCATTCCGTACGTCCTGACGAACACTCTTGAGAACACCTCGAAAGGTTTGATCTTGCTGAGTGAACGCGTCAGCAAAGGCTATATCCAGATGCGTGACCTGAGATAAGAGAATGTGCTCAAGATTTCCAATGCCGCGCTGGGTTCGCGCTTGTCTATCAGATAGCTGAGATATAGATTCACGGATCTGAGCAAATGATTCTGAGAAACTTGGTGGAGTGATAGCAGTAGCCGATGGTAGAGTCGGAGCAATAGCTGTCTCGGTACCAAGAGGAATGTCTTCTGAAGTGAAATGCACAGGGGTATCCACATGAACATCCATCAAATCATGACTGGAGGAAGAGCTCGAACGAGAATCTGATCGCTGATTAGCATTCTGAGCAAAAACTGTATCTGTAGGAATAGAATCAGGTGCTACCTGTACAATCGGCTCTAAAGTATCCGCAATAAGATCTGTGTCTCACTGTAAAAGTGGTTCTTGGGCCGTATGTTCAATTGAATCAGATGTACACAAGATAGGGTGTTCAGAAGAGATGAATTCCTCAGATCTTGGTGAAGGAGAGTAGTATACAATCAGCTCATCGGAACCTGAAGTAGATTTCTGTACAACTGACTGTGTAACAGAAGTTTCAAGATAACAAACAAAACAATTGGTATCTCTACCCTGTTTGAAGATGCTGCAAAAACCAGTCGAAGCTTCTCGAAAATATATAGAACTGAACTCTGAAAAACAATGTCCCTGCAAAAATTGACAGTCCCAACCGGGTGCAAAGCTCCAGTTAATGAAAATTGTACAACGTCGATACACACATCTGCCCATCGTTTTCGAAGCAGCTTGTGAAAATCACTAACTGGCGGAAGAGTATCTACATACGAGAGCTGAGGCAAAATTTCACTACAAACGATTTTCGAGGTATAGGCTTCCAATAATCACCGCATTCTTCAATGACACAAGATCCATTAACTAGGATCATGGTTCTAATCCAGCAAGAAGACTTAGTATTGGTGTTTGATCGGGGATCACAGCACCACGATCACATTTGGCACCTTCGAATAATCTTGAGCAACACGTCAGTTCCTACTGTAAGCCGTGTTCCCGCATCTGTGTCTTCAACTCCTCTAAGAAAAACATATGAAGATTAGACAACATATCCAGTACCTTAAGGTCAATGGCTGAAAAAGACTGTCCAAAAATAAAATTTGAACGTCTAGCCTCCAGAAACTTTCGAAGCAACGACTCTCTGTACTTGGTCAGTATATACATTCGCTGCTGAAGAGCTACCCTGGTCGAATCTGTTTCTTCCCATATCAGAACTTGTTCTTCCTTGGCATATATGTCATTTGACTTGAGAGCAGCTAAACGACGGAGACTGAAAGAATTTCTCAACTTCATCTATAATCTTTTCCCGCAACTGTATAAGAAACTCTATATCTGCACAAATCAAAGAAAATATCTCACGGTCTGGATGCCCCTTTATCGGATCTCCCTCGTGAAGGGGTTCTTTTCCCTTGTCAGCAACATGAATCTTAGGAAGATAGGCCGTGTACCAATCCCCTTCGTTGACTCCCCTGATTGTGATACTGCGTCCAAACTGTATCTTAGTGATTTCCCCAGTAGTAGAGGGTAACACCGAACCATGAGGAATTGTAGCCAACAGCACATCAAGAGACATAGACTCCTCATCAGTAGTCTGAACAACATCCGATATTTCTGTTCTTTGATTCTTCTCCGTCTCCTCTATAGGTTCTTCCACAAAATAGGCAGCTGAATATCACATTAGCTCACAGTCTCCTCAGATTTCTGGACTATCTGTTCCCCAACGTCTGTTTCACCTGCATCGGCTTCCATCTGAGTGGTGTCTAGCATAATTTGCTCAATAATAGTGTCCACATCATCAGCAGTAAGCTTATTGTCCTGTTGCTCTACAATCTTCTCAATTTCATCTACTCCAGTGATCTCCAGTTCCAACAACTTTGCGGTTTCAGCAGATGTGTCTAAAACGGGTTCCTCTACAGTTGGTTCATTCTCAACAATTTCAGTTTCATCATCAGAACCTGGTTCCAATCTTAACATCCTCTTAGGGGCTTTGCGTTTTGACGCAGGAGGCACATCAAAAATTGGTGCAACGATTTGGAGTGGAACAGCCTCTTGTGCCACTGTCACAAGTGCCGAGTCCTTAGCTATGTCAGCATATTTTCCAACTAGAGTCCTCTTTCTCTTCACAGCTGGTTCCACAACAGCAGCAGCTGGTCTTTTCCTAGACACAACCTTCTTCATGGGTGTTTTCTTCACCCGAGGCTCATCCTCTACGTCCTCAACAACAATTTTGTTGTTGATAGCAATATACCTGCTGACAGTTTTGGCAGTCAAAATTTTGAGAGGAGGGAACTCCTTAGAATCACCCAACTCTAGGTCCGGTACATTCTTCAACAAAGTATAAATTTGTACCGCATATCCTTTGGCTTGCCTAGACCCAGGCGTTACCATGTCACATCATCAAAAAGCACTCATGAGTGACCGCATCAAAGGACCCAGCCTTCACAGTAACCGATTTGGCCAGAATATCATTCAACAGCCTGAATTCAATCTTCATTTCTCGCTTCTTGCAGGAAGTGCTCAACTGTTCACCATTAAAAGAGAACTCACTTCTCGCATCAAATACTAAACTCTTTGGTACCTCATGCATATCCATCAGTCCTTCCATCGGTAAGACAAAAGTCCTTGCAAACAGCTCTTCTCAAATTTACACGAGTTTCCCTTGTACGGTACTGACAACCTGATCATCCCTGACTGAAGCGTTTTGAAAGAACTCTACCAGAGCAGTTTCATAAATGGCCGACGAACAACCCAGAAACCCATTAAGGCCAGAAGAAATGAGAGCTTCAAACATAGCCACCATGCCCTCGTTGTCCATTCCAAGGACAGAGGCAAAGTAAACTTGGATAGTGTTGCTGATGAGAGAAGATGCCATTACTGAAGATTGGTTGAAGAAATATACTCCTGAAAAATATCTGGAGAAAGAACACACAACTAGCAAGAACACAAGTATGCTGGAGAGTAAATTTGCACAAAGTAAGTGTTAGGGTAAGAAGTGACGCCGTAATATAACCGAAGAATACGAAAAGGTAATAGAGAGAGAAAATGTGGATGTGTCGTTTCGCATGATGAAAACCACGTGTCAATAATCCAATGGCACAAATAAGATTTTGAAATATTGTGAAATGTTTTTGAAAAGATTTTAAAATGATTTGAAATTTTAACTGAGAGGGTGAAGTAAAAGAGATAGCTAGCGCCAAAAACTTAGCACGTCACAAATTTAGGATCTGTTTTGATGTGTCAGCAGGGATATTACGTGATCTGATCATGGATAAGCATCAAATGTGTATACGTGACATCTGAGTGTATCCAGATCTCACATATTCAGCCGACTCAGCACTTAATAATTCATATCTCTTATTCCCCCTAAATCTTAGGTTCTCCCAAGTCTGATATTTTATCAAACCCGAATTCCACGATGTTCCCCTGAACAGTAGACTCAGATTCGACAAAACCAAAAGCTATACAACCTGCAATTTTGTTAGTACACCGACAAGTCAAGGAAATTCTAAGAGACCCAAAATGTTTCTAAAATAAGAAAACTTAGCGTCTGGTAGGGGCTTTGTGAAGATGTCAGCTACTTGCTGCTTAGTCGACACATACTCCAGCCTGACGTCCTTCTTGAGTACATGAAATGATGCCTGATGTGGATGTGCCTTGTTCTAGAGTGCAGCACTGGATTTTGAGTAATCGCGATGGCACTTGTGTTGTCACAGAGAATAGGCGCTTCAGAAGCATCAATGCCGTAGTCCTTTAGCTGGTGTTGTATCCATAAGATCTGAGCACAGCAGCTTCCAGCCGCTAAGTACTCTGCTTCAACTGTGGACGTTACAATAGATGTCTGCTTCTTACTAAACCAGGAAATCAGTCGATCTCCTAAGAATTGACAAGTACCGCTTGTGTTCCTACGATCAACTCTACATCCTACGTAGTCTGCATCACTGTAACCAATTAGTTGAAATCAGAGTCTTTGGGATACCCAAGACCCACATTGGAAGTTCCCTTAAGATATTTCAATATACGCTTTACAGTAATATAATGAGATTTCTTTGGCCCCGCTTGAAATCTAGCACACATACAGACAGCAAACATGATGTCTGGTCTGCTAGCTGTTAAGTAAAGCAGGGAGCCTATTATACCACGATATAGAGATACTTGAATGGCAGATCCAGCTTCGTCTTTTCTAGCTTGATTGATGAGCTCATTGGGGTCGCAGCTGCTGAACAGTTGTCCATGCCAAATTTTTTCAGCAGTTCTTTCGTATACTTGGCCTGGTTAATGAAAATTTTGTTTTCCAGCTGTCTAACTTGTAATCCCAGAAAGAACTTCAGCTCTCCCATCATGCTCATCTCGAATTTGTCCTGCATTAAATTAGAAAATTTCTGGCACAATTTGGGGTTAGTTGACCCAAAGATTATATCATCAACATAAATTTGCACTAACAGAACATGATCAGATTTCACAAATTTAAATATTGTCTTATCAACAGTGCCTATGGTGAAATCATGCTCGATAAGAAATTTTGAAAGTGTATCATACCAAGCTCTGGGTGCTTGTTTCAACCCATACAGAGCTTTATCCAATTTGTAGACATGGTTTGGATATGTATTATCTACGAAGCCAGGAGGTTGTGCAACATACACTTCCTCTGTTAGGATGCCATTAAGAAATGCATTCTTAACATCCATTTGAAAGACTTTGAAGTCTTTATATGCAGCATGTAGACATGGTTTGGATATGTATTATCTACGAAGCCAGGAGGTTGTGCAACATACACTTCCTCTGTTAGGATGCCATTAAGAAATGCATTCTTAACATCCATTTGAAAGACTTTGAAGTCTTTATATGCAGCATATGCTAAAAAAATGCGTATAGCTTCTAATCGGGCTACAGGTGCAAAAGTCTCATCAAAATCTATTCCTTCCATTTGCCTAAATCCCTGAGCAACTAGTCTAGCTTTGTTTCTTGTTACTACTCCATCTTCGTTTAGTTTATCCTAAAGACCCATCTAGTTCCTATTACTGAATGATTAGAATGTCTAGGTACAAGTTTCCAAACGTTGTTTCTCTTAAACTGATTAAGTTCTTCCTGCATAGCATCTATATAGCTTGGGTCAGCTAAGGATTCTTCTATCTGCTTAGGTTCTATATGCGATATGAATGCTGAATCAAAATGATCATGCAATAGCTGGCCTCGTGTGCGAACAGGTGAGTTAATGTTACCTATGACCTGCTCAGGTGGATGATTTCTATTCCACCAGAGATCAGATACAACTGGATTTGCTCCTTGTTCCATTTGAATATCTGGCTGGATGGTAGCAACTGGATCATCTGACATCATTTGATGATCCGCGTTTCTGGCTTGTGCTTCAAATTCCAGTTGTCGTGATTGTGATTCCACACTTGAGTTAGATTCATCTCTTCTATCAAATGTTGGTCTGGAGACCAATTGAAGGGATGCGCTCGCATCTTGTGCATCAGATGTTGGTAGATGTACTAAGACATCTGTTTGTGCAACATCTGTTTGAACAGCATCTTGAGCATTCGTCGCTTCAGTTCCAGCAGCTGGCACGCTTGGAGAGATCTGATCCTGTGTTGAGTCAACGTTAGTCAAATCGATGACTACTAGATTGCCTGTCAGATCTTGTTGAGCATTGTCGTGCGGTGTGTCTAGCACTGGTTGTATCTCAGTTGAGTATCGTTTTTGTGACACGTCATCATCTGATTCATCAAGACTTGATGATTCCAGGAGTGTGCACAAATCGTTGAGGCTCGCAGCTGAGTGAGATCTGAAACTTGTTTCATCAAATACAACATGTGCAGATTCTTCAACTGTCAGACTTCGATTGTTGAAAACTCGATAAGCTTTGCTTACAGCTGAATAACCTAGGAATAGACCTGCATCAGATTTTGCATCGAAATATGTTAGGTTCTTCTTACCATTATTATGAATGACGCATCTGCACCCAAACACCATGAAGTATGATATATCAGGTTTCTTGTCACTCCAGATCTCATATGAGGTTTTGCCATGCAACTTATTATCATGGATCTGTTCTGAGTGTAACAAGCTGTATTAACTGCTTCTGCCCAGAATTTTTGCGAAATGCCGGAATAAGCAATCATAGATCTAGCAGCTTCTTTTAAAGTGCGATTTCTCCTCTCAGCCAGCCCGTTCTGCTGAGGAGTTCTAGCTGCTGAAAGCTCATGCTTTATCCCTAAGTCTTCCAGATAAGAAGTTAATTTTTGATTTAAAAACTCAGTACCACGATCACTTCTTATCCGGTTGACTGTACAAGATGTGTCATTTTGTATACGTTTTAAAAGCCAAATGAGCTGGTCAGCGGTATGAGATTTTGCTTTTAAAAACAACACCCAAGTAAATTTTGCTAAAATCGTCAACAACAACAAGGGTGTTCGTTCCCCCTAAGATCGTTACGGGAATAGGACCAAAAAGATCCATATGTAAAAGCTCTAGGTTTCGGGAAGAACGTTTACCACCTTTATTTTTAAAAGTAGATTTAATTTTTTTACCCAGCTGACATGCAACACAGATCTTGTCCTTAGAAAATTGATTTTGGGCATACCAGAAACCAGTTCATGCTGACTCAAATTGGCAAACGTTTTAAAGTTCAGATGGTTCATTCGCTGATGCCACAACCAGCTCTTGGAAGAGTTAGCTGCAAGGCATATCTATTCAGATCCCATCTACCCTGACCAGTTGATAATATAGGTGTTCCCCGATCTTTTACCTACCAACACAGTCAGACCATTTGGACTCTGAATTGTGCATGTGTGCTGTTGAAAGTTAACTATGTAACCCTTGTCACATAGCTGACTTATGCTAATCAAATTATAGAGCAAATTATTAACAACTAAAACATCAGATATTGAATTGTTACAGTGGATAAGCTTATCCTTACCCACAGTGTTACCATGAGCATTGTCACCAAAGACAATCTTTGCTCCTCTGTGAGGTGTCACATCTGATAGCAGCTTTGGGTTTCCTGTCATGTGTCGTGCACATCCGCTATCCAGGTACCATATGATTGACTCATCTGCAGCGTTGTACATGTTATCCCGCAATCACGAAAACAAGTTTTGGTACCCAATTTTACTTGGGTCCAGATCGGATTATCCCTTCGGGACCCATACTTGAATTACCTTAACAGTTTTCCCAGTATGAAAGTCCATAAGGATGTGTACAGGAATATGGTGAGATCTGTTGAGCTTTGGTTTGGTATTTTGACCATTCAGATCTCTTCGGGGCTGAATCTTTCTCCATTCAGATTTGACCTTCTTAGAACCACGTCTTTGTTGGTTCTGAACAAATGACTTGGATCCAGTTTTTGCCTTTTCCTTGTCAAGTCTGTTCTTTAGCCAACAAGACTTAGAGCTCTCGGGTCTGTCATAGCCAATACCAGCTTTCCCTTTTTGATTCAGTTGCCTCGAGATCTGGTCATCCTACCGTACCGACTCACATGTATAATGTATCACACTAGCTTTGACAAAGTTCATCTTTTTGAACTTGTCATATACCAGATTTGACTGAGTACAGGTCTCTCCTGAGCTGCTTTCATCAGCATTGAAACCTAAGCCAGTTCTATCATTTGCTGTCTTCTGAGTCTCACACAGCTTGTCTAGAGAAACAGAAGACTGGGTCTAGGAGCTCATTATCAGATTTAACTTTTCGATTTTAGATTCGAGCTCACAGGATCTTAATCTCAAAGATTCATTCTTAGTCTTCAGCTTACTCAACTCGATTTGTAAACTGTCAGTTTTACCAAGTTGAACAGTTCTTGGTTCCACTGAACTATTTTTCAAATCCATGTTTTCAGCTTTGACTTCCTCGAATGTCTGAGAAAGTCTTCTTGTACTCAGCATTGAAACCTAAGCCAGTTCTATCATTTGCTGTCTTCTGAGTCTCACACAGCTTGTCTAGAGAAACAGAAGACTGGGTCTAGGAGCTCATTATCAGATTTAACTTTTCGATTTTTAGATTCGAGCTCACAGGATCTTAATCTCAAAGATTCATTCTTAGTCTTCAGCTTACTCAACTCGATTTGTAAACTGTCAGTTTTACCAAGTTGAACAGTTCTTGGTTCCACTGAACTATTTTTCAAATCCATGTTTTCAGCTTTGACTTCCTCGAATGTCTGAGAAAGCTTCTTGTACTCATGGACCATTTCATTTAGTGCAGTGATTAGGTCCTCCCGTGTAAATTCAGTATTTGAGAAATCGAATACCTCGTCATCTGAAGATTGGTTAGCCATTAGGCAGTGAACTTCCTCCTGTTCACTGTCGCTGGAAGAAGAGCTGCTTGATGAGGAATCAGAATCTGAGTCCGCCCAGCTTTTGTTGCTTTCTTCTTCAACCAGCACTTTTCTATCATTCTTTCGATTGGGCCTTTTGTCAGATCTTGTCCTCATCCTTCTTTTTTGTGATCTTTCCTTGGATCTTTCATCCTTTTTCTCATCCCTTCTGGGTCTGTCCTCCTTCTTTGGTCTGTTACAGTCTGCAATAAAATGACCTGGACGACCGCAATTGTAACAGTTCATATCAGTGGATAATTTTTCAGATTTGCTAGCATTATTATAAGAAAAAGAAAGGTTATAGGATTTTCTCATGAATTTCCCAAACTTCTTAACGAAGAGGGACATGGCATCGTTTCTGAGTTGTTCTGTAGATTTGCTCGTGCTTGGAACACTGTTCAGATGTTGAGGCAAGAGCCTTGGTTGGTTGTGAAGTTGACGGCGCCTCAGATCTGGTCTCCAATTCAAACTCGTAAGCTTTAAGATTTGCAAAGAGATCATGTAGTTCGAGCTTGTTGAGATCCTTAGATTCACGCATGACCATCGTCTTAAAATCCCACTCTCTGGGTAATGCTCTCATCACTTCAGTGCCAACTCTCGATTGTTGTAGTCTTTTCCCAGACTGGTTAGCTCAATCACCACAGCACTAAAACGCTCATCAAACTCTGCCATAGTTTCGCCCTCACGCATCTTGATAGACTCGTACTTCTGCTGTGCAACAGTTAGCTTGTTCTCCTTTGTTTCATAATTTTCCTCACAGATTTGAATCAGCTTTTCCCAAATCTCCTTCGCTGTGGCACAAGTTTTGATTTTGCTGAACATGTTTTTATCCAGCATCTTATACAGAATATCTTTGCTTTCTTTTTCTCCTCGTTAGTATACTCATGTCTCCTCTTTTCTACATACTCAGGTGCACCATCAGATGTCGTGAATGCTATGTTGATCTTCATTATTTTCATTGGTCCATCGGTAATAACCGACCATATATCATCATTTTGGGCGGCCAAGTGTGCTTGCATTCTAATCTTCCAATCATCATAGTCCTCCTTGGAAAACATAGGAATCTTGTTATGCGAGGTAGACATATTGAAATATATAAAGAGTAAACAACAAACAGTTCAATAACTGAGATGAGCAGGCCCTGATACCAATTGATAGGATCAATATGGATCGAAAACAGGCTAGGAGTTCAGAAGGGGGGGGGGGTTGAATGAACTCCTTGAGATTTTGAATTTTCGAAACCTTAAAACAATTTTTACAAGCGCCTCGCTTAACTTAAATCTGTGTTACCAGATTTAAGGTATCTCAGTCCAAAATCTGATTTCTCGACTAACAGTAAATGCGGGGAAATAAGTAAATTAACCAGTGAACAGTGTAAATGAAAATACGATGAAAATAATTAAAAGTGCAAGGGTCAGAGTTTGTTTCTGGAAGTTCGGATATCAAATCCTACGTCTCTCCTTCGTCTTTTGCAGGAGGTATCACTAGAAGAATTTGATGCACACAGCTTCTGTCTACACCCAGTCATCGAGCCACGCTCCACGTGAACTCCTATCTATCACCAATACACGCAGACTCAGCTGCTGTTTACAACTAGCTTGGTTTTTCTCAAACGACTTCACGTAGCACGTTTGTTACAGACTCAAATTTGAATAATACAATGAAGTACAATATAATGAGTGCTGTAAATCTTCTGGTTCTTATATCAACAAGAACTGTTTACAAAGGTAAACCAGAAGATATCTCGAAGGTAAAACTATGAAGGCTTGAACTTGAAAGTTCTTCGAGACTGAGATTCTGGGACTTGTGATATTTTCGATTGAATACTTTTTGAAATCCCAGGTGAGGAAGAAGGATTTTTCAAATTAAATCACTGGGAGCACAAAACAGACTGTGAGAGTGACGACCAAGAGAGCCTTCTTCATTTGAAACTTCAGCTATTTATACTCTTTGTCCACAACGATCAGTAAAAGTAGCGAGTAAAATATTCTCCTTTGCATCGTATCGTACAATGAAAGGTGAACCATGCTCGTCAGGGCTAAATTGTCTTATATACCATGCAAACATAATATAAATCACTCTGCGTATTATGTACCTTTACCCAAAATAGTTCTGACTTTGTCTCCTTAATTCCAGGAATTTGTACGATTTCGTTACAAATGTGTTCGTAGCTTACATCTGAAATCTCTTTTCGTTAAACAGTTCTCTTCTCCCTTGAAGTAAATAGCTATCTATATGTATCATATCTAAAACAATCGCCGCTTGTGTATTCGTAACTATGTCACATCTCAATACATAGAGACATCTGAATGCTTGCAACATCTGAATACTTGCGACTTCTGAATATAACAACTAAGATACTGTCCCGATATCTGAAAGCTCCATTAATCAAATAACCCGATATCTGAATACATTCACTTCTGAAGTAATGACCCGATAACTGAACTAATCGACCCGATAGCTCAATAACTGATCCAAATACCAGAATCTGATTCCGCAGCCCTTTAATCAACATCTGAATACCGATATGTGAACTACTGTCCCGAGAGCTGAATATACTTTTCTCCAACAACGTAACTTGCGACATCTGATTGTCCAGATTGTTTCCTTAAATCCAGTTCTTGTCTTATTTTTGTTATCACCAAAACTTATAAATTTTATCTTAACATCGTATGTTCCCATTTCAGTCCGTGCTCTCTCATCTGTGTCTGCAATGTCTCTAATGCAAAAAGGTGAGCATCTGAGAGCAAATCTATAATCTAAAGATCAACGGGTGACGAGGGTTGACCGGATCGGAAGTTTTTGCGATGAGCTTCCAAAAATTTCCTAAAAAGCATTTCTCTGTACTTGGCTACTATATACATCCTCCTCTGAAGAGCGGTCTATACATAATCTGTCTCAGTCCATGTCAAAACCTGCTCTTCTTTTGCAGCAATGTCTTTAACAGATTCCAAAGACGCTAATCTTCGAAGACTAAAAGAATGAAAGAATGAAGTAATCTCATCAATAATCTTCTCACGAAGCTGCACGAGAAAATCAATGTCTGCACAGATTAACGAAAACATTTCTCGGGCCGGATGCCCTTTTATGCTCTCTTTCTCGACAAGGGGCGCCTTTCCCTTATCGGTAACAGCAATTTTAAGAAGACTGGCCTTGTACCAATCTCCTTCCTTGACTTCTGGGATCTCAATACCAGTCCGAATCTGATTTTGGTTGGTTCCTCTGCTGTCATAGATGGCAACATCATATCTGCAGGGATCATTGCCAAAAGATCATCGATCGGTAGTGACTCCTCATCAAACGTAGATTTTACAGTAAGAGCCAGAACCTTTCTCAAGGGCTCTGTGTCCTCAGAGTCAGTAAACTTCTCTAGACTCATTCCCTCAGTAGCCACAGGCTCAGTAATTTCCACCATCACTGGTTCGACCACATCTGGTTCCCTCACATCCGTTTCTTCCTCAGTCTCTTCCTCCGTTTCATTTATTTTACTTGGTTGCTTAAACCCAGACATGTTGTCATCCTCCCCAAATCTCATAGGCTCTTTAAGAAACTGTTCGGTGCAGTAAAAGATGCCATTTTCCTAGCATTTTCATTTTCAGCTCCATAAAGATTATCATCCTCATCATTGACAGCAATCAACTGCTCCATTCCTATCTCAACAGATCTCGTTATCCCTGGTTCCACCAAATCTATTTCCCCTAAAGATGGTTCCCCTAACTCAATCGCAGCTGTATCCGCAATCACCTAATGAATAATACTATCAACAATTTCATCATCGGAACCTTTTTGCATCACCAATTTTCTCTTTGGTGCGCGTCGATGTGGAGCTTTAGGAGTTGCAGCAGGGACCACAGATATGGGTTCAGGATTTTGAACCACTGGGACCATCGCCAAATCCTTCTCTGCGGGAGCAACTCTCCCCACAGTAGTTCGCTTCTTCTTAGTCGCGGGCTCAACAACAGCAGGAGCTGGTCTCATCTTTGTTGCAGCCTTCTTAGCAACTGGTTCCTCTGGCTCATTGTGAGGAATCAGATTTTAGATTAGTGATTATGAATTGATTTGGGATCAATTGAGTGAATTTTGAGGGTTTTGCGAAATGAATCTGATTCCAGTAGAATTCAGCAGTTACGCGAGTTGATAAGTCTGTTATCAGCTGTTGGTGGCGTAGGAGTAATACGCTGTCGCTTCGTGAAATCATACGTAGCGCATTTTGTTAGAGTAGATGCCCAACTAGCCAAATTGTGGCGTGTGGGTTTTATAGACTCTTGTATACGACAATATTTATATATGATATTCGCATTTCTTTATGGCGTTCTTTATTTTCATTATGCTTTATAATGTTAACAATTGTGTTGGATAAAGACCTAGAATGCACCATAGTGTATGTTAGATGTGATAGTGGGTATGACGGCTATCATGAAACACATCTAATAGTCACTGTGTATTCTGAATTCGTTCCTAATCGATTGGGCCGTCAAAATGAGGATAAGGCCGCCCGAGCTTGAGACTAGCATCTGTGATGTGAAGTACCATGTTTCATTGGTAGGGAACATTGTGATGTTCTGAGCATGCAGATGGATAGTGACCTGGTGATCTATCGAACTACCCTCGTTCGGACTTTCCAAGTGGTTACCATTTGTCGAGTGGATAAGTCCGAGGTCTTGGTTGTACTGATGAGTCCTCACTACTCGAAACGTCATTGAGACTCTACATGATAGGCATCTCACTTTGACCCGTTTGCCGACTCACTTGGGATCATTAGGCGGCGGGATTGGGTGAGGTCCCGATGCATGTAGGAGTCGATGCTTTGTTGTCGAGGATTCACCGCTCGCTTTCATGCGTGGATATCCTATGCTATCTGAGGGGATAATAGTGTATAAAACTCTGGCTAGAGTACTGGATGTGTTCTAGGTAAATGGATTTACCTAGTTACACTCGCGATGTCACTATTCGATCTCCAAGATGTATGCATAACTATCGGATCTCTAGCGACTCTCGATTTACCAATGGTCGTTGATCTGATCGGGATATATGAGTTGAAAGGACCGTACTGTACGCTAACCACGACCAACTGGTTCTTGCAGGTACTATCAGTGATACCTAGGGGATCATGGGACGATGTTGCTAGGCGCTTGATTTCGGAGCCGCAATGGTTGTGGGCCCACGGCTAGCTGTATCCCTGAACCATTGAGGGTCACACAAGTACTGGATTCATGATTCCCCCACGGAAACTGAGCTCAATGTGTTGAGCATATGATGAGAATTTTAGGGAGTGCGACTTCCTAAAAGTCAACAGGGGTCAAATTGCGATTTCCCGCTGTTGAGGGGCAAAACTGTCTTTTTTGGACTAGGTATCTGAAAATTTTTTTTTCACATCATAATATTCAGTTTTGGAAACTGAGTCGATCGGTCCGATCTGATCGTCGATCGGAGTTATGATGAAACCGCAGTGATTTAAATGAACCGAATGTTCATATGGACTTGGGCCTGACCCAAGTCCAATGGGCCGGTTCAACACAATGTATATTTAATATATACTAATGTTTGATTAGGGCTTTTAATCACTAGACTCATAACTAAATCCCTAGCCTCCATATACACTCTCGGCCGCCCCCCTCTCCACAACCTCACGCCTGCCGCCGGCCGCCGCCTTGCACCGTCGTGTGCCGCCGCCGTCCGCCGCCCGCTTCGTGATCGGACTTGTTTCGATCACCGCGACGAGGTGATTCCGTCTGTGGCAAAATCCGTCAAGTCTTCTAGTGCAGATTGACGGAGGAAGATTGATTCCGGTCGTGGACCTGATTGGAGTATCTACCGCCGCCTACCGACAAGAGCCAGATTTTCCCTGTGAAATCTGGTTGGAGCCAGGCGCCTAGACGCCAGCAAGGTAACAAATCTACTAACACCCTATGTATGTTTGTAGATTTATATTGATGTATTGAACGTTTTCCGGGGCTACTTTTGATTTCCACTGCGCCCCCGGGAAGTGGGATCCGGATCCGCCACCGTATGCCAACAGTGGTATCAGAGCTATGGCTCGAATCCTTCAATACATTATTGTGCCATAATTGCATGAATCTCGAATTCGAACGCATGTACTGTAGCGGCCGCACGCCGGCGTACCCGAGGCGGCATTGCGACGCTGTTTTTCGACTCCTTGGATTTTCGGGCCTGTCCCGGACGGCCCGAAGGGTGTTTGGGCCGATATTCGATATTGGGCCAATTTTGGTCGATTTTGAAATTTTTGAGATTTTGGGCCTAAAATTGTTTTAAGCCCAATATGATGCAATTATAATTGCAAAATATGATTTTAGTTATGAAATATGATTTTATAATTAAAATATGATTTTGTTGATTAAAATATGATTTTATCGACAAAATGCGATTTTATTATAAAATGCGATTTTGTAATTAAAATATGATTTTGTAGGTAAATAATTTGATTATTTAAATTTATGCATATTAATTAGATTGATTGCATGTTTGGTATGATCGAGAGCCGTGCCCAACGTGTTAGGTGTATGCTTTAGGTTTTGCGATTTCGGTTGTAATATATTGTTGATTATCATTTTAAAGTGGGTCTGTTTGTGGCCCGTTCCCACCCCTACAAATTGTATCCCTTACTTGTCATGGCAATTTAAATGTAAATTACTAGATTTAGTGGGAGGACATCTGAAGACGATGGAGATGACGATCAAAGATATTGAAGACCGATGATCTGTAAAACCGGAAGCAACTGTAATAGGATTGCATTGTATATTGCATTTCACCTAGGATTGGACCCAGGTCCATGACTGGCAACCACGGACCGCATAGATCTCGCGATCGATCATCCAAAGTTATTTATATATTTGATATATGTTGAATCCGCATGATTTAAATTATGATTTAAAATTGCATGAGACCAAATTTTCAAAAATAAAATCCCTCGTTTTAAATACGATTTAAAACTGATATCAAGATTAAAAGTTTATTCGATAAACTTAGGGAATTTAAATACCTTCCATCAACAATGGGTGTACGTCGATGCTACCCGTATACATGGCCCGACTCATATTATTGAGGGGGTTATGTATGCCGGAAAGCTTTCCACGCCATTGAAAATTGTTGTGAGTCGGTTGGAACTCCCTTTAACGTTGGCTCATAATATAGGGGACGTTAAGGGGACCGTCCTTCACGACTCAACATTGATGGGTCATCTTGACACGTGATAGTAAACAACGTCATATTATTAGGCCCTTACTGGACGTGAGGTGAATACATGGAGGTTGCACCGGTTGCAATTAATCTGTACACCTTAAATTTAAACCAGTTCCAACTCGCGATGTGGAAACACATACAACAACAATTAAAAGGAAATACGATAGCTTAAACCCAGCACAACTTTGGCACGCTAGGCTAGGTCATATTTCTCTAAGTAGAATGAACAAGTTAGTTAGTAGTGACATGTTTGATCTGTCAGAAATTAACTCCCTACCAACTTGTGAATCTTGTCTCAAGGGAAATATGACTAAACAACCCTTCAAGGGCAAGCCTGAACGTGCCCAAGGCCTATTGGATTTGATCCATACTGATGTGTGTGGTCCGCTTAGTATTGGTACTAAATACGGTCACACATACTTCATCACCTTTACCGACGATCACTCTAGATATGGGTAATTGTACTTAATGAAGCACAAGTCTGAATCATTTGAAAGGTTCAAAGAATTTAAGGCTGAAGTAGAGAATCAATTAGGCAAAAGTATTAAAGCACTTCGATCCGATCGAGGTGGTGAATACTTAAGTGCTGAATTTCAAGACTATCTAAAAGAGAACGGGATTCTCTCACAGTGGACCCCTCCGGCCACACCACAACTCAATGGTGTAGCGGAGCGTCGTAATCGGACCTTGATGGACATGGTTCGATCTATGATGAGCTTCACTGAACTTCCTACCTCGTTTTGGAGCTATGCACTCGAAATGGCGGTAATGTTGTTGAAAAAGTCCACACCAAGGCAGTGGATAAGACTCCATATGAGATATGGATGGGTAAACCGCCCAAATACTCGTACATGAGGATTTGGGGATGTCCTGCTTATGTGAAGCAGACAGTGGGAGATAAGCTGGATACGAGATCCATCTTATGCTACTTCATTGGGTATCCAAAGAATTCCATTGGATACTACTTCTACTATCCGAACGAAACAAAAGTGTTTGTTTCTAGGAATGCCACCTTCATGGAAAGGGAATTTCTACTTGATAGAAATGGCAAAATAGTAGAACTCGAAGAGGTTCGAGAACCAACTGAAGTACCAAGTGAGTCTCTCGCACCTCCAGAGCCAGTACCAGAAATTGTCGACTAGGAGATCCGAAAGGGTTGCTAGGGCTCCTGAGAGATATGGTTTTCTCCTTGAAGATGATCAAGGTGATCAAGTTGTTGGATCTGATCCAAGAACTTTCAAGGAGGCAATTTCCGATGCTGATTCTAATTTGTGGCTTGAAGCAATGCAGCCTGAGTTTGACTCAATGCATGCGAACAAGTTTGGACTCTTGTTAATCCTCCCGAAGGAATTGTTCCTATTCGGTGTAAATGGATATACAAGAGAAAACTTGGGCCTGATGGTAAGGTATTGACCTACAAGGCACGACTGGTCGCAAACGGTTACACTCAAAGGCAAGGTGTTGACTATGATGAAACCTTTTCACCAGTCGCAATGTTCAAGTCGATTAGAATCTTACTAGCCATAGCCGCATGGTACGACTATGAGATATGGCAAATGGATGTGAAAACTGCATTCCTTAATGGAAACATTAAGGAAGATATCTATATGACGCAGCCTGAGGGTTTCACATCTGTGGGAAGTGATAATAAGGTATGCAAACTTCAGAGATCGATCTACGGTCTCAAACAAGCATCGAGGAGTTGGAACCTGAGATTCGATGAAACAATTAAGGAATTTGGTTTCATCAAGAATCCCGAGGAGCCATGTGTGTATAAGAAGGTAGTTAAAAGCGCTGTGACATTCCTTGTACTTTACGTTGATGACATGCTACTCATTGGGAATGATGTAGGAATGCTGCAGTCAACTAAAGTATGGTTGTCTAGTAGATTCTCGATGAATGACATGGGTGAAGCATCCTATATTCTTGGAATACAGATCTATCGGGATAGATCGAAATGGATGCTCGGACTCACCCAATCTACCTACATCGATACCATACTTAAGAGGTTCTCTATGGAAGAGTCAAAGAGAGGACACCTACCTATGTGCCACGGGGTCACTCTATCTAAGTCTATGTGTCCAAAGACTGATGAGGAGATAGAGAGTATGACACATGTGCCATATGCCTCGGCAATAGGTAGTATTATGTATGGTATGATCTCAACTAGACCGGATGTCGCATATCCTCTGAGTGTCACGAGCCGCTACCAGGCCAACCCCGGCCAATTGCATTGGAAGGCTGTGAAGGATATTCTTAAGTACTTACGAAGGACTAAGAATATGTTCATGGTCTATGGGGGTGGTGAACTGAAACTGGAAGGCTACACTGATTCTAGCTTCCAGTGTGATGTGGATGATTCGAAGTCTACCTCGGGATTTGTATTCATGCTCAAAGGTGGTGCTGTCTCTTGGAAGAGTTCCAAGCAAGACACCATCGCGGATTCAACCACTGAGGGTGAGTACATCACAGCATCAGCTGCTGCTAAGGAGGTGGTTTGGATAAGAAATTTCGTCCAAGAGTTGGGCGTCATTCCTGATGGAGTTGGTCCAGTCCCGGTGTACTGCGACAACACGGGTGCCATTGCGCAAGCAAAGGAGCCTAGGTCTCACCAAAGATCCAAACATATACTGAGGAAATACCACATAATCCGGGATATTGTGGCTAGAGGTGACATAGCAGTTGAGAGAGTCGCCTCTGC
>KV016795.1:493726-510089 GCA_001598015.1 Dorcoceras hygrometricum
ATGAAACACATCTAATAGTCACTGTGTATTCTGAACATGTTTCTAGTCGATTGGGCCGTCAAAATGAGGATTAGGCCGCCCGAGCTTGAGACTAGTATCTGCGATGCGAAGTACCATGTTTAATTGGTAGGGAACATTGTGATGTTCTGAGCATGCAGATGGATAGTGACCTGGTGATCTATCGAACTACCCTCGTTCGGACTTTTTAAGTGGTTACCATTTGTCGAGTGGATAAGTCCGAGGTCTTGGTTGTACTGATTAGTCCTCACTACTCGAAACGTCATTGAGACTCTACATGATAGGCGTCTCACTTTGACCCGTTTTCCAACTCACTTGGGGTCATTAGGTGGCGGGATTGGGTGAGGTCCCGATGCATGTAGGAGTCGATGCTTCGTTGTCGAGGATTCACCGCTCGCTTTCATGCGTGGATATCCTATGCTATCTGAGGGGATAATAGTGTATAAAACTCTGGCCAGAGTACTGGATGTGTTTTAGATAAATGGGTTTTTCTAGTTACACTCGCGATGTCACTATTCGATCTCCAAGATGTATGCATAGCTATCTGATCTCTAGCGACTCTCGATTTACCAATGGTCGTTGATCTGATCGGGATATATGAGTTGAAAGGACCGTACCGTACGCTAACCACGACCAACTGGTTCTTGCAGGCACTATCAGTGATACCTAGGGGATCATGGGACGATGTTGCTAGGCGCTTTACCATGATCCGCTGGACAAGTCCGAAATTGTGATTTCGGAGCCGCAATGGTTGTGGGCCCACGGCTAGCTGTATCCGTGAACCATTGAGGGTCACACAAGTACTGGATTCATGATTCCTGCACGGAAACTGAGCTCAATGTGTTGAGCATATGAGGAGAATTTTAGGGAGTGCGACTTCCTAAAAGTCAACAGGGGTCAAATTGCGATTTCCCGCTGTTGAGGGGCAAAACTGTCTTTTTGGACTAGGTATCTGAAAAATTGTTTTTCGCATCATAATATTCAGTTTTGGAAACTGAGTCGGTCGGTCCGATCTGATCGTCGATCGGAGTTATGATGAAACCGCAGTGATTTAAATGAACCGAATGTTCATTTGGACTTGGGCCTGACCCAAGTCCAATGGGCCGGTTCAAGCCCATGTATATTTAATATATACTAATGTTTGATTAGGGCTTTTAATAACTAGACTCATAACTAAAACCCTAGCCTCCATATACACTCTCGGCCGCCCCCCTCTCCACAACATCACGCACGCCGCCGGCCGCCGCCTTGCGCCGCCATGTGCCGCCGCCGTCCGCCGCCTTCTACGTGATCGGACTTGTTTCGATCACCACGACGAGGAGTTTCAGTTCGTGCCAGAATCCGTCAGATCTTCTAGTGTAGATTGACGGAGGGATCTTGATTCCGGTCGTGGACCTAATTAGGAGGATCTACCGTCGCCTACAATTCAAGAGCCAGATTTCCCTGTGAATTCTGGTTGGAGCCAGGCGCCTAGACGCCAGCAAGGTAACGATTCTATGAACACCCTATGAATGTTTATAGAATTGTATTTGAATGTATTGAAAGTTTCTGGGGGCAATTTTTGATTTCCGCTGCGGCCCCGGGAAACGGGATCTGGATCCGCCATTGTCGCCAACAAAATCGAACACACATGTGATCGTAATTAGCAGACGGATCAGCTGGATTAAAGTTAGCACGGTGCTCATCTACCCTCGTCTTTACCTCCATCTCATACAACTTATACAATACCAAGATCCGCCATTCGAATTCAGACACCAGCTCTGTCTCAGCCCAAAACAAAAACTGATCTTCTATTTTGGCCAAACTTGCAATGGGCGTCATCGACGTTACAATATTTAGCCGTACTTCATTGCGGAAGTGTACCCACTTATCATATTCACACATCTTGCTGGATACATCTTACCAAGCTGAGTTGAGCACCAACAGATAGTGATCTTCCACTGGGTTTGGCAGGGCATAGGCTTCAAGAATTTCTTTGCCCTTCGAAGCTCGGTCGACCTTTGGCAGGAAATGCATAGCCCAGTTAATCTCCCTAATCGATGTCGTTTTGATAAGTTGAAACTCAGCGTTTTGGTTTAACGCTTTGTGTCTGTTCTTGACAGCGAGTTCCTGTAGCAGGTGCAAAACACCGTCGTTTATATTAGTGGAGGTGACGTCGTATTGGTTTCGCGCTAGCGATCGCTGTTGCGGGCGTTTATTTCATCACATATGATGACATGTCCTTTACGTCGTCGTTTGAGTTAATTAGCGCGACCAGCTGCTGGTTGTTTTGAAAGGAATCCGTTGTCAGCTGCTGGAGCGATGCGGTGTCGCTTTGATTAGTTGATGCGGCGTCGTTTTGATGTTCTTTTGAGTATACAACGTCTGATGGTTGCTGCTGGTTTCGTTGAGAGGAAGAGCTGATATCTGTTGTGAGCAACCGCAGGTGTCTGTTGTAAGATACCTACTGTTTCGATGTCTGCTGATTTTGGTGAGCAGCAGCTGGTGGTTTGAGAGATATATAGATAAGTGTTGATAGACACTTAGAATTATTCTGAACTCGATATTTTTATCTCCAATTTCAAACCCTCGTTCTAGCTACTGTTCACCCAAACGTTTCTTCCCTAGAATTCTGTCGATTCCAGCCATTGTTTTCGATGATTTTGGTGGCGCTGGGTTCCTTGTGAGTTGCTCTTCCGATTGTTACCCAGTTGAGGCTGTCGAACGACCTTGGAGAGGATCGCGAAGTTGCTGGTTTCTTCGTACAGTGGAATTTGATAGTTCTTCCACTGGTTTCAGCTTCCGGGTAAGGAATTCCTACTGTTCTAAGCTTAGTATGGACTGTTAGTACTTTGTTTAGAGGTATAATCGGATTCGAGTTCTTGGCCGTAGGAAATTATGTATTGAAGTTCAGATTCGAGTTAGATATGAACTGAGTATGAGTTTCCTTAACAGATTTGAGATTCAGGATAGCTTCTGTCGTGGTTGAAGGAGCCAGGTGAAAGCTGGTTGGTGCTGGTTGGTGCTGGTTGGAATTTCCATGCCTTGTTATATCTGTTGAGGTAGAAATCAGCTGTTGGAGGTACGAATTGAGCAGATTTAGCAGCTTTGAGCGTGAACATGGCTGTGATTGATGTTGTGAAATCTGTTGATATGCTTCTGTGATTTACGTGATACAACTTGTGAATTTATTGAGTTTTACATTCTGTTTTCACGTATTGAATTGTATGCATTGTGTATTGAATATTGAATTGGCATACATGCATACATCTTGAGCCTGTTTGACAGATTGATTGATGACCTGATTTGAGAGCCACGTTGCGACTGGCCGACTGATGAGTTGTGCCTAAAAAGTCCAACGCTATCATCGGAGTGGTGACTGACTGATTGGTTGTGTCTGAATACCACCGAGCTGTGATGGGCTGACGGGCTCTGAAGATCACGCACCGATGACTTCCTCGGTTGATACACCGTGCGTTGTATAGAGGCTCGACTGAGATGAATTGCCGGTTGATTTACTGGTCTAGCTATCCGACCTTGATAGCCCTCATGCATTTCATGGCATCGATTATAGCATGTTGCATGTTTAGCTGTTTTGATAGCTCTTCGTACTGAGGCTTGACCTCGTATTTGTTTTCCTGCTTTTGTGTTGTTTGGGTCTGTGTCACCCATTTGCAAGATCTTCAGGTAACCAAGCTGGATCGAGCGGATTGCCAGCTGGTCGATCCCCGTTTCCTTGAGTCCCAGTCTCTTTTATTATGTATTGAACCAGGGGATGCCCTGTGTTATTATGTATTTTTGGGGATCGTTGATGATTGATATTTGTTGTTACCTGTATTGTATGAGTTTGAGTCAACTCGTATTTTGAGTATCGATATTTTGAATGTATGTTTTGAGTTCAGGCACAAATGATTTCGAAAAAATTTTAAGCCCTGTTTTACGCTTCCGTGATTATGTGCTTAATTGTGCTATAATCTTGTGAGATTAGCACGGGGCCTGACATTTTTGGTATAAGAGCTTAAACTGGGATAAGTTCGATTTCCTTTGATCACACTCGAGTCTAGGCACCGAGTTTTGATTTGATTTTGATTGACTCTGTGATTTATGTGATCTTTTATCTGTCTATGTGATATATCTACTGTGAGATCTTACCTCTAGATTTGCTTAGATGCCGCCGAGAAGAGGAAGAGGTAGGACGACTAGACGTACTGCGGAGGAGTCTAGGGCAGGTAGTGATGATTATGTTCATCAGGTTGAGAATGTTACTAGACAGATAGGCGAGATGGAGTTGGTCCTAGCTAGGTTTCAGCGGACGAACCCTCCGACGTTTTCTGCAGCAGAGGGTGGTGCGATGGCTGAGGCTTGGTTAGCTCAGATGGAGGAGTTGTTTGATACTCTGGAGTACGCTCCCGAGAAGAGATTGAAGCTGGCGGTGTTGCAGCTGAGAGACAATGCACATCGCTGGTGGAGAGGTACGTTATCGTATCCTTTGTGATAGTGGGGGCTGTGATCACTTGGGAGAGCTTCTGTGAGGCGTTCAGACAGGAGTATACCCCGGATTCCTTCTATAAATCTGTACCGGATGGTTTTGTCTGGGTCACCTGCGACCTATATTGATGTAGTGAACCGAGCGGTGGACATTGAGGAGAGTTTGTTGGAGGTTGAGGCTCCGATTCAACCTACTACTGGACGCACCTATCAGCCTGTGCAGGATGCATCGCAATCTTTTTATTCTCCTCAGGGGTCGCAGCAGCAGACGAATCGCCAAAGGTTTCGACCTCGAGGGAAACAGTTCAAGAAGAAGGTGAATTCGAGTTCCTCTGGTTCTGTGAGTTCTGGTTCTGGCAGTGGTTTCGGCAGTGGAACTAGCGGCATGTCTTGTGGACAGTGCGGAGGAAGGCATCCGAATTCGCAGTGTCGAGGAGTTCAGGGGTTTTGCCATAACTGTGGATAGCCCAGACATTTTCAGAGAGTTTGTCCTTTGTTGAGGGGTCAGTCTCCAGTTCCTTCGCAGCAGGGATCAGCTGGTGGTTCCTCTCAGAGTCCGCAATTTCCTGCCCCTACCCAACGATCTGGATTCCAACCCCGTGAGCCTTCTAGGTTTGGAGCACCTTCGAGAACTCAGTCCCAGATTCCGCAGCAGGCTCAGGAGAACGCTTTGACGAGAGAGCAGGCTGAGGAGGCGCCTGGTATGATGATCGCAGGTACATGCTTTATCCTTGATTATCCTGCGAGAGTTCTATTTGACACTGGTGCATCACACTCTTTTATTTCTAAGTTGTTTGTTTGTGAGTATGGTTGAGTTCTTCCCCATTGTGTGATGTTGTTTCCGTGTCTACTCCTGCTGGTGTGAATCTGTGGTCCCGTGAAGTGGTGTTGGATTGTGTGCTTCGATTTGATGAGCATATTTTGGTGTCCAATCTGATTGTTTTGGGAATCAGAGATTTTGATTGCATCTTGGGAATGGATGTATTGTCTAGCTATAAGGCTACTGTTGACTGTTTTCATGGTGTGGTGAGATTTTGCCCTGACTCGGGTGAGAAATGGGAGTTCTACGGTACTGATTCGCGCTCGAAGATTCCACTGGTTTTCTCCATGGAGATGTTTAGCCTGCTATCGCTGGATAATGCTGGATCCATGATCTATGCACTTGACGTTTCCCAAGAGTCGCGGTTGGAGTTGAGCGACATTCCGATCGTTCGAGAGTTTCCCGACGTGTTTCCAGATGAGATTCCTGGATTCCCTCCGAGACGTGAGATCGACTTCGGCATTGAGTTGGTGCCCGGTACCGCCCCGATTTCTAGAGCTCCTTACCGTTGGCGCCAGCAGAGTTGAAAGAGCTGAAGGATCAGTTGAGAGATCTCTTGGAGAAGGGCTTCATCAGACCGAGTATGTCACCTTGGGGAGCTCCAATTCTTTTCGTGAAGAAGAAGGATGGGTCTATGAGGATGTGCGTGGATTTCCGACAGTTGAATAAGGCAACGGTGAAGAACAAGTATCCTTTTCCAAGGATTGATGACTTGTTCGATCAGTTGCAAGGATCGGTCGTATACTCGAAGATTGATTTGCGCTCTGGTTATCACCAGTTGCGGATTAGAGATGCTGACGTGGCGAAGACAGCATTTCGGACTTGATATGGCATTATGAGTTTCTGGTCATGCCATTTGGGTTGACGAATGCCCCAGCTGTTTTCATGGATTTGATGAATCGCGTCTTTAGCGAGTAGATCGATCGGTTTGTTATCGTCTTCATAGATGACATCCTAGTGTATTCGAATAGCTTGAGAGAGCATAAGGAGCATCTGAGATTGGTGTTGCAGAGATTGAGAGACTCGCAATTATACGCCAAATTCAGCAAGTGTGAATTTTGGCTTGATCGAATTATCTTTTTGGGTCATGTGATTTCGGCGCAAGGGATTTCGGTGGATCCGAGTAAGGTCGAAGCAGTTCATAACTGGGAGAGACCTAGGAACGTTTCAGAGATCCGCAGCTTCTTGGGATTGGCTGGCTATTACAGGCGTTTTATCGAGAAGTTCTCTTCGATAGCTAGGCCTCTGACTCAGTTCTCAGAAGGATCGAAAGTTCGTTTGGACTGACGAGTGCGAGTATAGTTTTCAGACGTTGAAGGAGAAGTTGACTACTGATCCTATTTGGCTCGTCGTCTGGATCTGGAGGATTCGTCGTGTGCTCCGATGCTTCTCTCAATGGTTTGGGATGTGTTCTGATGCAGAACGGGTACGTGATTGCCTATGCGTCTCGACAGTTGAAGCCTCACGAGACGAGGTACCCTGTTCATGATTTGGAGTTGGCTGCGATAGTGTTTGCCTTGAAGATTTGGCGACATTATCAGTATGGTGAAGAATTTGTAGTGTACACCGACCACAAGAGTCTGAAATATATCTTCACGCAGTCTGATCTGAATATGAGGCAATGAAGATGGATGGAATTGCTCAAGGACTTTAACTGTGAGATTCAGTATCAGCCTGGGCGGATGAACTCAGTAGCAGATGCTTTGAGTAGGAAGACCCAGCCTGCGATGCTTTCGTCTTTGATTGTTTCTAAAGTCTATGAGCAGTTGAGTACTTCTGGTTGGAGTTTCAAAATGAAGATGGATGGAATTGCTCAAGGACTTTAACTGTGAGATTCAGTATCAGCCTGGGCGGATGAACTCAGTAGCAGATGCTTTGAGTAGGAAGACCCAGCCTGCGATGCTTTCGTCTTTGATTGTTTCTAAAGTCTATGAGCAGTTGAGTACTTCTGGTTGGAGTTTCAAGCCGGGTGATCAGTACTTTATGGTTTCTTCGATTCAAGTAGAACCGCAGATTGTGAGTGACATCAGGGAGGCGCAGAGGACTGATCCATATGTTCATGAGTTGAAGATTAAAGCCCGAAGTGGTCAGTCTGATGATTTCTCTGTTTCGTCTGATGAGTGTCTGAGATTTCGAGGAAGATTGGTGGTTCCGAACTTGATCGATTTGAAAGAGACCATCATGAATGAAGCGCATTGTAGTCAGTACAGTGTGCATCCGGGTGAGAGAAAGATGTACCATGCCTTGAAATATCACTCTTGGTGGGAAGGCATGAAGAGCGACATCTCTGGTTTTGTTGCTAGATGTCTGAATTGTCAGCAGGTCAAGGCTGAGAGGATGAGACCTGGTGGATTGCTACAGAGCTTGGAGGTGCCCCAATGGAATTGGGAGCACATCGCCATGGATTTTGTGAATCATTTACCTCGATCGAGTAGGGGATGTGATGCGATTTGGGTGGTGATTGATAGACTTTCGAAGTCAGCCCATTTCATTCCCTATGACGTGAGGTGCTCGATGAAAAAAATGGCGAAGCTGTACATCGACCATGTGGTTAGATTGCATGGAGTTCCTGTTTCGATAGTGTCTGACAGAGATCCAAGATTTACCTCTCGTTTTTGGAAGAGTCTGCAGGCAGCGATGATTTCGAGATTGGCTATGAGTACATCCTATCACCCACAGACAGATGGTCAGTCTGAGCGGATCATCCAGACTTTAGAGAGTATGCTACGAGCAGTTGTGATGGATTTCAGTGGTGGCTGGCAGGATTCCGTTTCTCTAGCTATGCTAATAGAAAACGCAGACCTTTGGAGTTTGAAGTTGGCGATCGAGTATTTCTCAAAGTTTCTCCTTTCAAGAGCGTTATGCGATTCAGATTTAAAGGCAAATTAGCTCCTAGATTCGTTGGTCCCTTTGAGATTGTTGAGCGGATTGGACAGTTGGCTTATCGATTGAGGCTGCCTGATGAGTTAGCAGCTATGCATGACGTTTTCATGTGTCAATGTTGAGAAAATATGAGCCAGATCCATCCCATGTATTGAGAACCGACGAAGTTGAGCTGGATTCTGCCTTGAGTTATGTAGAATATCCGGTGCAGATTCTGGATAGGAAGGAGAAGTAGCTAAGGAACAAAGTGATTCCGTTGGTGATTGTCCAATGGAGTAAGCATGGCCGAGAGGAAGCTACCTGGGAAGTTGAGGAGAAGATGAGGCAGGATTGGCCTCATCTGTTTGAGCATTGATAGTGTGAATTCCGGGTAAATTCTGATTCTTTGCTTCGAGTTTGGTTAGATGATTGTGTTTGATTTGAATGTTTTGATTGAATTTTCCCTGAGTTTGCCTTTGATTTCGAGGACGAAATCTCTTAAGGTGGGGAGAATGTGAGGAAACAGATTTTAGATTAGTGATTATTGAATTGATTTGGGATCAATTGAGTGAATTTTGAGGGTTTTGCGAAATGAATCTGATTCCAGTAGAATTCAGCAGTTGCGATGAGTTGATGAAGTCTGTTATCAGCTGTTGGTGTAGGAGTAATACGTTGTCGCTTCGTGAAATCAGACGTAGCGCATTTCAGATTTCTACTGTAGCGAGTGAGTGATGCGTCGTCGTTTCCCTTTTCAGTAGTTGCGTTTGAAGAGGTATCTGTTGGCAGCAAGTGCGCGGGCGCGAGATTTAATGAGAACGCGACACGTGTTGGTCAACCTTTTTGTGTTGGCTGCTGATATCGTAGAGCAAATCAGCAGATGCATTGCGGAGGATGTGTTTCTGCTGAGTGAACAGCCGTTGGTTTGAGTAACCAGTCGTGGGAGCAACGTGACGTCGTTTTGATAAGTTGAAACATAGCGTTTTGGTTTAACGCTTTGTGTCTGCTGTTGACTGCGAGTTCCTGTAGCAGGTGCAAAACACCGTCGTTTATATTAGTGTAGGCGACGTCGTATTGGTTTCGTGCTAGAGATCGCTGTTGTGGGCGTTTAGTTCATCACATATGATGACGTGTCCTTTACGTCGTCGTTTGAGTTAATTAGCGCGACCAGCTGCTGGTTGTTTTGCAAGGAATCTGTTGTCAGCTGCTAGAGCGATGCGGTGTCGTTTTGATTAGTTGATGCGGCGTCATTTTGATGTTCTTTTGAGTATACAACGTCTGATGGTTGCTGCTGGTTTCGTTGAGAGGAAGAGCTGATATCTGTTGTGAGCAACCGCTGGTGTCTGTTGTAAGATACCTACTGTTTCGATGTCTGCTGATTTTGGTGAGCAGCAGCTGGTGGTTTGAGAGATATATAGATAAGTGTTGATCGACACTTAGAATTATTCTGAACCCGATATTTCTTATCTCCAATTTCAAACCCTCGTTTTAGCTACGGTTCACCCGAACGTTTCTTCCCTAGAATTCTGTCGATTCCAGCCGTTGTTTTCGATGATTTTGGTGGCGCTGGGTTCCTTGTGAGTTGCTATTCCGATTGTTACCCAGTTGAGGCTGTCGAACGACCTTGGAGAGGATCGCGAAGTTGCTGGTTTCTTCGTACAGTGGAATTTGATAGTTCTTCCACTGGTTTCAGCTTCTGGATAAGGAATTCCAACTGTTCTAAGATTAGTATGGACTGTTAGTACTTTGTTTAGAGGTAGAACCGGATTCGAGTTCTTGGCCGTAGGAAATTATGTATTGAAGTTCAGATTTGAGTTAGATATGAACTGAGTATGAGTTTCCTTAACAGATTTGAGATTCAGGAAAGCTTCTACCGTGGTTGAAGGAGCCAGGTGAAAGCTGGTTGGTGCTGGTTGGAATTTCCGTGCCTTGTTATATCTGTTGAGGTAGAAATCAGCTGTTGGAGGTACGAATTGAGCAGATTTAGCAGCTTTGAGCGAGAACATGGCTGTGATTGATGTTGTGAAATATGTTGATATGCTTCTGTGATTTAAGTGATACGGCTTGTGAATTTATTGAGTTTTACATTCTGTTTTCACGTATTGAATTGTATGCATTGTGTATTGAATATTGAATTGGCATACATACATGCATACATCTTGAGCCTGTTTGACAGATTGATTGATGACCTGATTTGAGAGCCACGTTGCGACTGGCCGACTGATGAGTTGTGCCTGAAAAGTCCAACTCTATCATCGGAGTGGTGACCGACTGATTGGTTGTGTCTGAATACCACCGAGCTGTGATGGGCTGACAGGCTCTGAAGATCACGGACCGATGATTTCCCCGGTTGATACACCGTGCGTTGTATAGAGGCTCGACTGAGATGAATTGCCAGTTGATTTACTGGTCTAGGTATCCGACCTTGATAGCCCTCATGCATTTCATGGCATCGATTATAGCATGTTGCATGTTTAGCTGTTTTGATAGCTCTTCGTACTGAGGCTTGACCTCGTATTTGTTTTCCTGCTTTTGTGTTGTTTGGGTCTGTGTCACCTATTTGCAGGATCTTCAGGTAACCAAGCTGGACCGAGTGGAGTGCCAGCTGGTCGATCCCCGTTTCCTTGAGTCCCAGTCTACTTTTATTATGTATTGAACCAGGGGATGCCCTGTGTTATTATGTATTTTTGGGGATCGTTGATGATTGATATTTGTTGTTACCTGTATTGTATGAGTTTGAGTCAACTCGTATTTTGAGTATCCATATTTTGAATGTATGTTTTGAGTTCAGGCCCAAATGATTTCGAAAAAATTTTTAAGCCTTGTTTTACGCTTCCGTGATTATGTGCTTAATTGTGCTCTAATCTTGTGAGATTAGCACGGGGCCTGACACTCATCCTCGTTAGAACCAATATTTTTATTCTTGGCAATGTATGTACCAACAGTTTTCACAGAGAGAATCTTCTACAGAGGGAAGGTCTTCGCCTCTCCCAAGGTCAGCTTTGGAGCACCTTTCAGCAAAAAACAAATCTGAGCGGCAAAGCCCTTGGCTTGCTTTGAGGTCTTGGTCACCATCCCCTTCAGAATATCAAACAGAATCTTAATCCAGTTGATTTTCAGGCCAAAGTGAATGGCCGTCATCATAAGAAAACTCTCATGAGTAACTGCGTCGAAAGATCTAGCTTTGATGGTGACGGACTTTGCCAGAATATCATTCTGTCGGGGAACCACGGCGGATCCGGATCACGCCTCCCGGTGAGGCAGCGGAAGAACAAAAATGGGCCGGGAGACGATCAATACAATTCAAAATCATGCAAGCTATGACCATTCATAGGGTGTTTCTCGGGGTTACCTTTCTGGCAACTCGTGCATGGCTCCGACCAGTTTCGCGAGGAAACCGGCACTTCACGGTAGGCGGCGGTAGAATACGTCAATCAGGTCCACGACCGGAATGGAGACTCCTTCGTCAGCCTGCACTAGAAGGCCTGACAAGATCGGCACGGACGGATTCTCCTCGTCAAGTTGGCCGAAACAATTTCCGGCTAGAGAGGCGGCGGCGGCGGCGGCTTTTGAGAGAGGAGAGGGGGCGGCCACTTGGAGCTAGGGTTAGGGTTTAATGTTGTGTAGTAGATTAAGTCTCCTAAGTCTACATTAAGTAGACAAGCAATAGTCTTGGACCGGCCCAACGGGCCCGGGTCCAACGGATGAATATTCGGTTCATCCCTATCACCGTGACTTCATCGTAAATCCGATCGCCGATCAGATCGGACCGATCGACTCAGTTTCCAAAACTGAATACTATGATCTGAAAAACCAATTTTCAGAACCCCAGTGCAAAATGACCGTTTTGCCCCTCAACAGCGGAAATCACGATTTGACCCCTGTTGACTTTTAGGAAGTCGCACTCTCCAAAATCCTCTTCTCATGCTCAACACATTGAGCTCAGTATCCATGCGGGAATCTCAAATCCAGTAAATGTGTGACCCTCAATGGTTCAGGGATACAGCTAGCCGTGGGCCCACAACCATTGTGGCTCCGGAATCACAATTCCGGACTTGCCCAACGGATCATGGTAAGAGCGTCTAGAAACATCGCCCCATGATCCCCTAGGTATCACTGATAGTGCCTGCAAGAACCAGTTTGTCGTGGTTAGCGTACAGTACGGTCCTTTCAATCCATATATCCCGATCAGATCAACGACCATTGGTAAATCGAGAGTCGCTATAGATCCGATAGCTATGCATACATCTTGGAGATCAAATAGTGACATCGCGAGTGTAACTAGGTAAACACATTTACCTAAAACACTTCTAGTACTCTGGCCAGAGATTTATACACTATTATCCCCTCAGATAGCATAGGATATCCACGCATGTCTGCGAGCGGTGAATCCTCGACAATGATGCATCATCTCCTACATGCATCGGGGTCTCACCCAATCCCGATGCCTTATGACCCCAAGTGAGTCGGCAAACGGGTCAAAGTGAGACGCCTATCATGTAGAGTCTCAATGACGTTTCGAGTCATGAGGACTAATCAGTACAACCAAGACCTCGGACTTATCCACTCGACAAATGGTAACCACTTGGAAAGTCCGAACAAGGGTAGTTCGATAGATCACCAGGTCACTATCTATCTGCATGCTCAGAAAATCACAATGTTCCCTACCAATGAAACATGGTACTTCACATCGCAGATACTAGTCTCGAGCTCAGGCGGCCTTATCCTCATTTTGACGGCCCAATCGACTAGGAACATGTTCAGAATACACAGTGACTATTAGATGTGTTTCATGATAGCCGTCATACCCACTATCACATCTAACATACACTTTAGTGCATTCTAGGTCTTTACTCAACACAATTGTTAATCATCATACAACACAATGAAAGTAAAGAATGCCATATAAATAAATGCGAATATCATATATAAAGATCGTTTCATACAAGAGTCTATGAACCCACACGCCACAAGTTGGCTAGTTGGGCATCTACTCTAACACATTCAGCAGGCCAAATTCATACTTCATTTTCCTCTTTTTACAGGAGGTCTTAACTGGTTCACCAGACTTAGAAATATGCTCCTCTCATCATACACCAAATTCTTTGGTACATCAGCCACATCTGTCAAACCTTCAAGCTGTAACTCAAACGTTCCAGCAAACACTTCCACATTTATTCCAACAAACTTGCCCTGAACGGCACAGATGGTTTCATTCTCCCGAACAGCAGCAGTATCAAAGAACTGGTCAAATTCATGTTCATACAGAACAGAGGGACACCCCAAAAAACCTCGAAGACCGATAGATTCTAGAGCTTTGAACAAGTTCACCATTCCTTCATAGTCAGGAAAACTCAAAACGGAGTCGAAGTTAATTTGGAGAGCGTTCACAATGAAGGAAGATGCATTTCAGATACTTGAAAGAACGAGAAATCGCCTGATTGAAAGATAACCTGCAAGGAAGATACTGAAAGCAAGAACACAATATAGCTAGAAGATAATTTGCGCAAGGTAAAGGTTAGAGATAGTTGAAACACCGTATATAAGAGACAGAATATGAAACGTGTTAGAGTATATGCCCAACTAGCCAACTTGTGGCGTGTGGGTTTTATAGACTCTTGTACAAACAGTCTTTATATATGATATTCGCATTTAATTATATGGCGTTCTTTACTTTCATTATGTGTGTAATGATTTACAATTGCGTTGAGTAAAGACCTAGAATGCACTAAATCGTATGTTAGATGTGATAGTGAGTATGACGGCAATCATGAAACACATCTAATAGTCGCTGTGTATTCTGAACATGTTCCAAGTCGATTGGGCCGTCAAAATGAGGATAAGGCCGCCCGAGTTCGAGACTAGTATCTACGATGCGAAATACCATGTTTCATTGATAGGGAACATTGTGATGTTCTGAGCATGCAGATAGATAGTAAATGGCACTTAAAATAAAAAGGTTAATATTTGTGGTCCTATGGATTTTGGGGCGTTACATTTATCCTAACAATTCCTCCCTTTTTGGTGATGACAAAACTTTTGCTCGTAAAAGAGATATATATATATATATATATCGTTAACCATTTTATACTGGGAGCTCAAATCTAGTTCTCAACAAATTTAGACCATACAATGTCTCAAAACAATTTCGTATATCTAAATCTGTTGCTAGGGTCACTCGGATCATCACTTCTGGACTGGGACCTCTTCCTCCTCTTGAGCTCGATCCTCTACCCCGTATACTATTCTGCCCACCGCTTGATCCTTCTCCAGTTATGTTTTGTCCTCCTTCCCCCTTTTTGTCAGCACCAAACTCCTTTATACTTTCAACCATTGCAGCAAGCTAAGATTTTACTAAAGCCAGCTCGTCAACCAGCTGCTGGTGGCTATCAGCATAGTTGTGAACCATAGTAGTCTCCAGCTTGGTTAAATGTTGGTGGTTGTCATCCATCCTTCGAGACAAAGTACGCTCCAGTACATCAATTTTGATGTCCAGCCCTCAACAGCATTCTTGAGTTGGTCACAAATGAGAGTTGTATGGTGCCTTTTGAGGTTAGTATCATCATGAATGCATGAACATGTCAGATCAAGAGATGATACACGGGTGGATAGAGTGGTAAGAGTCTGGGCAGTCGTATCCATGAATTGGAGAGTGGAAAGATCTATTGGTTGTTAGAGTAGATGCCCAACTAGCCAACTTGTGGCGTGTGGGTTTTATAGACTCTTGTACAAACAGTCTTTATATATGATATTCGCATTTAATTATATGGCGTTCTTTACTTTCATTATGTGTGTAATGATTTACAATTGCGTTGAGTAAAGACCTAGAATGCACTAAATCGTATGTTAGATGTGATAGTGAGTATGACGGCAATCATGAAACACATCTAATAGTCGCTGTGTATTCTGAACATGTTCCAAGTCGATTGGGCCGTCAAAATGAGGATAAGGCCGCCCGAGTTCGAGACTAGTATCTGCGATGCGAAGTACCAGGTTTCATTGGTAGGGAACATTGTGATGTTCTGAGCATGCAGATAGATAGTGACCTGGTGATCTATCGAACTACCCTCGTACGGACTTTCCAAGTGGTTACCATTTGTCGAGTGGATAAGTCCGAGGTCTTGGTTGTACTGATTAGTCCTCACGACTCGAAACGTCATTGAGACTCTACATGATAGGCGTCTCACTTTGACCCGTTTGCCGACTCAATTAGGGTCATAAGGCATCGGGATTGGGTGAGACCCCGATGCATGTAGGAGTCGATGCATCGTTGTCGAGGATTCTCCACTCGCAGACATGCGTGGATATCCTATGCTATCTAAGGGGATAATAGTGTATAAATCTCTGGCCAGAGTACTAGAAGTGTTTTAGGTAAATGTGTTTACCTAGTTACACTCGCGATGTCACTATTCGATCTCCAAGATGTATGCATAGCTATCGGATCTATAGCGACTCTCGATTTACCAATGGTCGTTGATCTCATCGGGATATATGGATTGAAAGGACCGTACCGTACACTAACCCTACCTTCCATCAACAATGGGTGTACGTCGATGCTACCCGTATACATGGCCCGGCTCATATTATTGAGGGGGTCATGTATGCCGGAAAGCTGTCCGCGCCATTGACAATTGTTGTGAATTGGCTGGAACTCCCTTTAACGTTGTCTCATATTATTGGGGATGTTAAGGGGACCGTCCTTCACGACTCAACATTGATGGGTCAATCTTGACACGTGATAGTAAACAGCGTCATATTATTGGGCCCTTACTGGACGTGAGGTGAATACATGGAGGTTGCACCGGCTGCAATCGGAAACTACCTTTTGGGGGTCATGGATGACTGATATTATTCGGGTCCATGATCGCTTGATTGGGCTCCGTGTACCCACTAAAGAAACCTGTTTTCTCGATTTCATTAGAGGGTGGTGAAATCGTTAAAATAGTGGGAGGGTAATTCATAAAACTAAATGACCATGTTTTATGTCTTAGCGTTTATTATTTATATAGTCAGTAATGCATGTCTGTTTTCTTTCAGTATAACTGCTATAAAATGGTTTCAATGAAAAACCCACTTGCTGCTATACTGGATAGCAACAGGTTCACTGGTCTTAACTATCAAGACTGGCTTCGTAACCTTAATCTTGTTTCGGCTTCGGAGAAGCTTGTCTATGCGATAGAGAAGTCTCCTCCGGAGGAA
>KV016795.1:513809-537629 GCA_001598015.1 Dorcoceras hygrometricum
CAAAACGGTCATTTTGCACTGGGGTTCTGAAAAATGGTTTTTCAGATCATTATATTCAGTTTCGGAAACTGAGTCGATCGGTCCGATCTGATCGGCGATCGGAGTTACGGTGAAGTCTCGGTGATGGAGATGAAACGAATGTTCATCCGTTGGACCCGGGCCCGTTGGGCCGGATCCAAATCCATCACCTATTCTATTTAATATAGAATTATGACTTAACCTAAATACAACTCATGCACTAACCCTAATCTCTATAGCCGCCCCCTCCTCTCTCAAACGCCACCGTCGCCGCCGTGCGCCGCCGCCGCCGCCGCCCGTCTTCGCCGAAAATTCGTTTCCGGCCAATTCGACGAGGAGAATCCGTTTGTGTTGATCTCGTCAGTCCTTCTAGTGCAGGCTGACGAAGGAGTCTCATTTTTGGTCGTGGACCGGATTGGCGATATCTACCGCAGTCTACCGAGAAGAGCCGACGTTATTGTAACTACGGTTGGAGCCAGGCACAAGTGCCAGCAAGGTAGTGGTTTTGAACCCCCTATGTATGTCGATAATTGTTATTGAATTTTTCGTATTGATCGTCTCCCGTCTTTTATTCTATGTTCTTCCGCTGCCTCGCCGGGGGGTGGATCCGGATCCCCAACAAAACGGTACGCGTAAAACAATGTTGATGTGACGTTTCGCATGATGACAACACACGTGTCAGTAATCTGATGGCGCGATTAGATTTTTAAGAGATTTTGATATCATTTTGAATTTTAACCGCAGGGTGAAAAATAAAAACACGCGCCATTTGATCATTACGTCACAACATAAGATTTGAAACCAATTGATATTCCAGCTGAGGTACAACTAGATCTGATCACATATAAGCATCTACTGTATATACATGAAATCTGAACAAATTCAGATCTCACACATTCAGCTGACTTAGCACTTATTAATTCAGATCTGTTGTTCCCCCTAAAGCTGAGGTTCTCCCAAATCTGAAAGTTTACCAAATCTGAAAATCCACGTTGTTCCCCCTGAACAGTAGACTCAGATCCGAAGTAAACTACCGCTGTTCAACCTGCAAAAATTGTTAGCGCAAAGACAGATCAAGGTAGTTCTAAGAGACCAAGAATATTTCGAAAGTATGAAAACTTAGCGTTCGGTAGGGGTTTTGTGAAGATATCAGCAACTTGATGATCTGTTGGCACATATTCCAGCCGGACGTCCTTCTTGAGCACGTGATATCTTATAAAATGATGCCTGATGTCGATATGCTTTGTTCTAGAGTGCAACACAGGATTCTGGGTGATGGCGATGGCAATGGTGTTGTCACAGAGAATAGGTGCTTTAGAAGCATCAATGCCGTATTCCTAAGCTGGTGTTGAATCCATAAGATCTGAGCACAGCAGCTTCCAGCCGATAGATACTCTGCTTCAGCTATGGATGTTGCAATTGAAGTCTGCTTCTTACTGACCCAGGAAATCAATCGATCTCCTAAGAATTTACAAGTCTCACTTGTGCTACGCCGATCAATCCTGCATCCTGCGTAATTTGCATCACTGTAACCGATTAGTTGAAAGCTGGAGTCTTTAGAATACCAAAGACCCACATTGAAAGTTCCTTTTAAATATTTTAAAATTCTTTTGACTGCAATATAATGCGATTGTTTAGGCTCTGCTTGAAATCTAGCACACATACAGACATCATACATGATGTCTGGTCTGCTAGTAGTTAGGTATAGCAAAGAGTCAATTATACCGCGATACAAAGATACCTCTCTGGCAGTTCCAGCTTCGTCTTTATCTAACTTGATTGAGGCACTCATCGGGGCCGCAGCTGCTGTCAGTTGTCCATGCCAAATTTATTTAGCAGTTCTTTCGTGTATTTTGCTTGATTAATGAAGATTTCATTGTCAAGCTGTCTCACTTGTAATCCCAGAAAGAACGTCAGCTCACCCATCATGCTCATATCGAACTTTTCCTGCATCAACTTAGAAAATTTCTGGCATAGCTTGGGGTTAGTTGACCCAAATATAATATCATCTACATAAATTTGGACTAACAGGACATGATTAGATTTGACAAATTTAAATAGAGTCTTATCTACAGTTCCTATAACAAAATCATGCTCGATAAGAAATTTTGAAAGTGTATCATACCAAGCTCTGGGTGCTTGCTTCAACTCATATAGAGCTTTATTCAGTTTGTAAACGTGATCTGGATATGTATGATTTACGAAGCCAGGAGGTTTTGCAACATACACTTCCTCTATTAAGATGCCATTTAGAAAGGCACTATTCACATCCATTTGAAAGACTTTGAAGTCTTTATATGCAGCATATGCAATAAACATGCGAATGGCTTCTAATCTAGCTACTGGTGCAAAGGTCTCATCAAAGTCTATGCCTTCCATTTGTCTAAATCCTTGTGCTACCAATATAGCATTGTTTCTAGTAACTACGCCATCTTCATTCAACTTGTTCCTAAAGACCCATTTAGTTCCTATCACTGTCTGGTTAGAAGGTCTAGGAATTAATTGCCATAAATTATTTCTTTTAAATTGATTGAGTTCTTCTTGCATTGCATCTATCCATCTCGAGTCAGCTAAGGCTTCTTCTATCAGCTTTGGTTCTATATGCGATATGAATGCTGAATCAAAGTGAGCATGCATGAGCTGACTTCGTGTGCGAACAGGAGAGTGAATGTTACCTATGATCGGCTCGGGTGGATGATTTCTATTCCACCAAAGATCAGATCCGAATGGATTTGCTCCTTGTTCAGTTTGGATGTTCGATTGGTTGGCTTGATCTAGATTATCTGAAACCAATTGATGAGCGCTTTGTCTTTCCAGATTTGGATTAGATGCCAATTGATGATTTGCGTTGACAGCTTGGGCATCTGGATCAGATCTCGATACCAATTGATGTACTGCAGGATCTGCTTGCGTATCCACTTGAGCAGTAGTTGGTTCAACATCCGCAACTGGCACACTAGATGAGATCTGTTCCTGCACAGGATCAACGTTAGTCAAATCAATGACTACTGGGTTACCTACCAGATCTGCTTGAGCGTTATCTTGTTGTGTGTCCAGATCTGGTTGGGGATCAACTGAGTGTCTTTATTGTGGCACGTCGTCTTCTGATTCATCAAGGCTGGTTGATTCCAGACATGAACACAACTTATGTAAGCTCGCAGCTGAGTTGGATCGAAAGCTATTTTCGTCAAACACCACATGTGCTGATTCCTCGACTGTCAGACTTCGATTGTTGAACAATCTATAGGCTTTGCTCACAGATGAATATCCGATAAATAAACTGCATCAGAATTGGCATCGAATGTGAGACCCGAAAGTTTAAAAGATTAATTAAGTTAATTAATCGGTTTAACATAGACCAGATTTGGGCTTGAGCAGATCTGGGATGAGCTAGCTTTTAGTTGGTATGCTTGGCGAAGTTATCGGGTTTGTATAAGTCCTGGAATCAGCCTTGGATCAATTCAGATTTCAGCGGAATCTGACCACGTGTGAGTGTTAGCCATCGCAGAGTAGTCGCGTTCATCAGTAGTGATGGAATCTGTTGTCGCTAGCCAGAGGTGAGTACGCTAGCGCGTTTCTGTAGAGAGTATCTAAACTACGTCGTTTGGATTATTTGGAACGACAGTGTTTTGGTTTAGCAAGCGGAATTCAGATTTGAGGTGTTGGTCTTCAGATTTCGATGAGATCTGAGTGTTGCGATGCTAGTTAGCATTTCAGATTTGAGTAGCGGGTGACGTGTCCAGGTGCGACAGTAGACTCTGTGCGGCGTCGTTCTGGTTAAGTCGAGATCTGTTTTGCAGTAGAGACAGATATTTTGTGGGATTCAGATATGAATGGGAAATCAGCTTTGTACCTTAAGTTGTTGGTGGGATGTGTTCAGCAGAAACATTCATTCTTGTATATATTGCAAATCGAATTAGCAAACATACAAGAATATCCATCACTATCAAGCATAGAAACAGAAATATTGTTCTTTATTAATTCGGGAACAAATAAAACGTCTTTCAATAACAACTTAAAATTTGAAGACAGAAATAAATGAACATCTCCTATAGCTACTGCAGCAACTACTTGCTCCATTGCCAAGCCTCAAGTGGGTCTCACCCTCTCTAAGACGTCGGCTTCTTGTCATCACCTGCAAATCATTGCAGATATGAGATCCACATCCGGTATCAAGTACCCAAGAATTCGATTTAAGAGACATATTTATTTCAATGTAGAACATACCTTTCGCAGTTCGCAGCTGCTCGAGGTACTCCTTGCAGTTCCTCCTCCAATGCCCAGGCTTGTGGCAGTGGTGGCAAACATCCTCATGCTTGTTTGGCTTGGAAGCCTTTGCCTTTGGCTTCTTGGCGGACTTTTCCTCCTTCGCAGGAGCAGAATGCTTCTTGCTCTTGCGTCTGGGTCCCTTCTTCGCAGAAGAGCCCATAAGGAGGACGGGTTTGTCCTTCTTTATGGTTCCTTCAAACACTACAAGCATGTTAACCACCTCTTCAAGGGTGGCTGCCAGCTTGTTCATGTTGAAGTTGACCACAAAGGGGTCGAATGTAGCGGGTAGCGAAAGGAGAAGTACATCCACCGACAGCTCGTGTGGAAGTGCGATATCAAGGCCCGACAGCTTTTCAACGAGCCCAATCATACGAACCCCATGCTCGCGGACTGAAGTCCCATCGCGCATGCGGCTTGTCATAAGCTCCTTGACAGCCGTGAACCTCTCATGTCGAGAGTTCTCCCCGTACAGTTCTTTGAGATGAAAAAGTATGTCAGCAGCATACTTTGTCTTCTCAAAGCGCCGTTGAATTTCTTTGGACATCGATGCCATCACATAGCATCGAGCTTTAACCTCGTCGTCCCACCATTGTTTAAGCGTAACCAGCTCCTCAGGGCTGATATCGGCAGGGGCTTCCTTCGGAGGACTCTTCTCTATCGCATAAAGAAGTTTCTCCGAAGCCAATACAAGATTGAGGTTGCGGAGCCGTCTTGGTAGTTCAGACCGTTGAACCTGTTGCTATCCAGTATAGCAGCGAGCGGGTTTTTCATCGAAACCATTTTATAATGCAGTAATACTGGAAGGAAAAGCAGACATACATCACTAACTATATAAAATAATCGCTAAGACATAAAACAAGGTCGTTAAGTTTTATGAATTACCCTCCCACTATTTTAACGATTTCACCACCCTCTAATGAAATCGAGAAAACAGGTTTCTTTAGTGGGTACACGGAGCCCAATCAAGCGATCATGGACCCGAATAATATCAGCCATCCATGACCCCCAAAAGGTAGTTTCCGATTGCAACCGGTGCAACCTCCATGTATTCACCTCACGTCCAGTAAGGGTCCAATAATATGACGCCGTTTACTATCACGTGTCAAGATGATCCATCAATTTTGAGTCGTGAAGGACGGTCCCCTTAAAATCCCCAATAACGTTAAATGGAGTTCCAACCGACTCACAACGATTGTCAATGGCGTGGATAGCTTTCCGGCATACAAGAAGCCCTCAATAATATGAGCCGGACCATGTATACGGGTAGCATCGACGTACACCCATTGTTGATGGAAGGTAGGGATAATTTAAACAAATTTAAATTCCCTTTAATTTATCGAATAAACATTTATCTTGATATAAGTTTTAAATCATATTTAAAACGAGAGATTTTATTTTTGAAAATTTGGTCTCATGCATTTATTTTAAATAAAATTTAAAACATGCAATATGCGGATTCAACTAACTATATATCAATATATATAAAAACATTTGGATGATCGATCGCGAGAGCTATGCGGTCCGTGGTTGCCAGCCACGGACTTGGGTCCAATCCTAGGGGTAATGCAATATGCAATGCAATCCTATTACAATGCTTCCGGTTTTACAGATCTTCGGTCTTCAATATTCTTGATCGTCATTGTCCACCATCTTCGGATGTCCTCCCACTAAATCTAGTAATTTTACATTTAAATTTACCATGACATATAAGGGATACATTTATCAAGGGGTGGGAACGGGCCACAAACAGGCCCACTTTAAATAATGATAATCAATAACATTTACAAACGCGACGTCGCGCGGCCATGGCGCGGCCAGCACGCAAATGGCCTGCAAACGAGTGGCCAGCAGCGCGTGACCAGCGGCGCAACTTCTAACGGCCACCCTGCGAGAAGGAGGCGCCCAGCGTCCAGCCGCGATGCGCGACAAGCGCGCATGCAATCGCGCATGAAATCGCGCAGACCTAAGCGCGCAGGCGAAGAGGAGGGAGCCGCTGCACACGGCGGCGGCCGGCGGCCAAGTTCCAAAACTTTCTTTTGATTTTGATCTGAAAAATTGAAAATTAGATACAATAAGGCTGTAATAGTATTGATCAGATCCGAACCTTGGCTCTGATACCACTGTGAACCACGGCGGATCCGGATCACGCCTCCCGGCGAGGCAGCGGAAGAACAAAAATGGGCCGGGAGACGATCAATACAATTCAAAATCATGCAAGCTATGACCATTCATAGGGTGTTTCTCGGGGTTACCTTTCTGGCAACTCGTGCCTGGCTCCGACCAGTTTCGCGAGGAAACCGGCACTTCACGGTAGGCGGCGGTAGATTACGTCAATCAGGTCCACGACCGGAATGGAGACTCCTTCGTCAGCCTACACTAGAAGGCCTGACGAGATCGGCACGGACAGATTCTCCTCGTCAAGTTGGCCGGTATAATTTCCGGCGAGAGAGGCGGCGGCGCAAGGCGGCGACGGCGGCTTTTGAGAGAGGAGAGGGGGCGACCACTTGGAGCTAGGGTTAGGGTTTAATGTTGTGTAGTAGTATTTTGATTAAGTCTCCTAAGTCTACATTAAGTAGACAAGCATTAGTCTTGGACCGGCCCAACGGGCCCGGGTCCAACGGATGAACATTCGGTTCATTCCTATCACCGTGACTCCATCGTAACTCCGATTGCCGATCAGATCGGACCGATCGACTCAGTTTCCAAAACTGAATACTATGATCTGAAAAACCATTTTTCAGAACTCCAGTGCAAAATGACCGTTTTGCCCCTCAACAGCGGAAATCACGATTTGACCCCTGTTGACTTTTAGGAAGTCGAACTCCCCAAAATCCTCTTCTCATGCTCAACACATTGAGCTCAGTATCCGTGTGGGAATCTCGAATCCAGTACTTGTGTGACCCTCAATGGTTCAGGGATACAGCTAGCCGTGGGCCAACAACCATTGTGGCTCCGGAATCACAATTCCGGACTTGCCCAACGAATCATGGTAAGAGCGTCTAGCAACATCGCCGCATGATCCCCTAGGTATCACTGATAGTGCCTGCAAGAACCAGTTGGTCGTGGTTAGCATACAGTACGGTCCTTTCAATCCATATATCCCGATTAGATCAACGACCATTGGTAAATCGAGAGTCGCTATAGATCCGATAGCTATGCAACATCTTGGAGATCAAATAGTGACATCGCGAGTGTAACTAGGTAAACACATTTACCTAAAACACTTCTAGTACTCTGGTCAGAGATTTATACACTATTATCCCCTCAGATAGCATAGGATATCCACGCATGTCTGCGAGCGGTGAATCCTCGACAACGATGCATCGACTCCTACATGCATCGGGGTCTCACCCAATCCCGACGCCTTATGACCCCAAGTGAGTCGGCAAACGGGTCAAAGTGAGACGCCTATCATGTAGTGTCTCAATGACGTTTCGAGTCATGAGGACTAATCAGTACAACCAAGACCTCGGACTTATCCACTCGACAAATGGTAACCACTTGGAAAGTCCGAACGAGGGTAGTTCGATAGATCACCAGGTCACTATCTATATGCATGCTCAGAACATCTCAATTTTCCCTACCAATGAAACAGGGTACTTCGCATCGCATATACTAGTCTCGAGCTCGGGCGGCCTTATCCTCATTTTGACGGCCCAATCGACTAGGAACATGTTCAGAATACAAAGTGACTATTAGATGTGTTTCATGATAGCCGTCATACCCACTATCACATCTAACATACACTTTAGTGCATTCTAGGTCTTTACTCAACACAATTGTTAATCATCATACAACACAATGAAAGTAAAGAATGCCATATAAATAAATGTGAATATCATATATAAAGATCGTTTAATACAAGAGTCTATGAACCCACACGCCACAAGTTGGCTAGTTGGGCATCTACTCTAACACATTCAGCAGGAAGCTTTGAACAACTTCACCATTACCTTCATAGTTAGGAAAACTCGAAAACGGAGTCGAAGTTAATTTGGAGAGCGTTCACAATGAAGGAAGATGCATTTCAGATACTTGAAAGAACGAGAAATCGCCTGAATGAAAGATAACCTGCAAGGAAGATACTGAAAGCAAGAACACAATATAGCTAGAAGATAATTTGTGCAAGGTAAAGGTTAGAGATAGTTGAAACACCGTATATAAGAGACAGAATATGAAACGGTACGCGTAAAACAATGTTGATGTGACGTTTCGCATGATGACAACACACGTGTCAGTAATCCGATGGCGTGATTAGATTTTTAAGAGATTTTGATATCATTTTGAATTTTAACCGCAGGGGTGAAAAGTAAAAACACGCGCCATTTGATCATTACGTCACAGCATAAGATTTGAAACCAATTGATATTCCAGCTGAGGTACAACCAGATCTGATCACATATAAGCATCTACTGTATATACATGAAATCTGAACAAATTCAGATCTCACGCATTCAGCTGACTTAGCACTTATTAAGTCAGATCTGTTGTTCCCCCTAAAGCTGAGGTTCTCCCAAATCTGAAAGTTTACCAAATCTGAAAATCCACGTTGTTCCCCCTGAATAGTAGACTCAGATCCGAAGTAAACTACCGCTGTTCAACCTGCAAAAATTGTTAGCGCAAAGACAGATCAAGGCAGTTCTAAGAGACCAAGAATATTTCGAAAGTACGAAAACTTAGCGTTCGGTAGGGGTTTTGTGAAGATATCAACAACTTGATGATCTGTTGGCACATATTCCAGCCGGACGTCCTTCTTGAGCACGTGATATCTTATAAAATGATGCCTGATGTCGATATGCTTTGTTCTAGAGTGCAACACAGGATTCTGGGTGATTTCGATGGCACTGGTGTTGTCACAGAGAATAGGTGCTTTAGAAGCATCAATGCCGTATTCCTAAGCTGGTGTTGAATCCATAAGATCTGAGCACAACAGCTTCCAGCCGATAGATACTCTGCTTCAGCTATGGATGTTGCAATTGAAGTCTGCTTCTTACTGACCCAGGAAATCAATCGATCTCCTAAGAATTTACAAGTCTCACTTGTGCTACGCCGATCAATCCTGCATCCTGCGTAATTTGCATCACTGTAACCGATTAGTTGAAAGCTGGAGTCTTTAGAATACCAAAGACCCACATTGAAAGTTCCTTTTAAATATTTTAAAATTCACTTTACAGCTATGTAATGCTACTGTTTAGGCTCTGCTTCAAATCTAGAACACATACAGACAGCAAACATGAGTCTGGTCTGCTAGCAGTTAAGTATAGCAAAGAGCCAATTATACCGCGATACAAAGATACCTCTAAGGCAGTTCCAGCTTCGTCTTTGTCAAATTTTATTGAGGAGCTCATTGGTGTCGCAGCTGCTGAACAGTTGTCCATGCCAAATTTCTTCAGAAATTATTTCGTGTATTTTGCTTGATTAATGAAGATTCCATTGTCAAGCTGTCTCACTTGTAATCCCAGAAAGAACGTCAGCTCACCCATCATGCTCGTCTCAAACTTGTCCTGCATCAGCTTAGAAAATTTCTGGCATAGCTTGGGGTTAGTTGACCCAAATATAATAGTTTCTACACAAATTTGTATCAACATGACATGATCAAATTTGATAAATTTAATTAATGTCTTATCGACGGTGCCTATTTTGAAATAATGCTCGATAAGAAATTTTGAAAGTGTATCATACCAAGCTCTGGGTGCTTGCTTCAACGCATATAGAACTTTATCCAGTTTGTAAACACGATCTGGATATGTATGATTAACGAAGCCAGGAGGTTGTGCAACATACACTTACTTAGATAAGATGCCATTTAGAAAGTCAATATTCACATCCATTTAAAACACTTTGAAGTCTTTATATGCAGCATATGCAAGAAACATGCGAATGGCTTCTAATCTAGCTACTGGTGCAAAAGTCTCATCAAAGTCTATGCCTTCCATTTGTCTAAATCCTTGAGCTACCAGTCTAGCTTTGTTTCTAATTACTAAGTCATCTTCATTCAGCTTGTTCCTAAAGACCCATTTAGTTCATATTATAGAATGATTAGTAGGTCTAGGGACTAATTGCCATACATTATTTCTTTTAAATTGATTAAGTTCTTCTTGCATTTCCTCTATCCATCTCGGGTCAGCTAAGGCTTCTTCTATCAGCTTTGGTTCTATATGCGATATGAATGCTGAATCAAAGTGATCATGCATGAGCTGGCCTCGTGTACGAACAGGAGAGTGAATGTTACCTATGATCTGCTCGGATGGATGATTTCTATTCCACCGAAGATCAAATCCGATTGGATTGGCTCATTTTTCAGCTTGGATATTTGATTGGTTGGCTTGATCTGGATTTCCTGACACCAATTGATTAGGGATTTGTTCCAGATTTGGTTCAGATGCCAATTGATGTGATCGTTGTCCAGCATTTGCATCAGATTCCAATTGATAAGCATTTCCTTGCACATATGTTGCTCCATCACAGCAGCTGGCACACTAGGCGAGATCTGTTCCTGTACTTGGTCAACGTTAGTCAAATCGATGACTACTGGGTTACCTGTTAGATCTGCTTGTGCGTTATCTTGTGGTGTGTCCAGAGCTGGTTGAGGATCAGCTGAATATCTTTGTTGTGGCACATCATAATCTATTCATCAAGGCTAGTTGATTCCAGACGTGAACACAACTCATGTAAGCTCACAGCTGAGTTGGAGCGAATACTTGTCTCATCGAATACCACGTGAGCTGATTCTTCAACCGTCAAGATCCGGTTGTTGAACACTCGGTAGGCTTTGCTCACAGCTGAATATCCGAGGAATAGACCTGCATCAGATTTGACATCGAAAGCTGTTAGGTGCTTTTTACCATTATTGTGAATAAAAAATCTGCACCCAAACACCCTGAAATATGATATATCAGGTTTCTTGCCACTCCAGATCTCATATAGGGTAACTCCATGAGTTATGTTAATCATAGATTGTTCTGAGTGTAGCAAGCTGTGTTAACTGTTTCTACCCAGAATTTTTGTGAAATACCGGAATAAGCAATCATAGATTGAGCAGCTTCTTTTAAATTTCGATTTCTCCTCTCAGCTAACCCGTTCTGCTGAGGAGTTCTAGCTACTGAAAGCTCATGCTTTATCCCAATGTATTCCAGATAAGAGGATAGTTTATAATTTAAAAACTCAGTTCCTCTATCAGATCTTATCCGGTTGACAGTACAAGATTTGTAATTTTGCAAACGTTTTAAAATCTTAATCAACTGGTCAGCGGTTTCAGATTTTGATTTTAAAAACAACAACCATGTAAATTTTGTAAAATCGTCAACAACGACAAGGGTGTAATTTGTTCCCTCTAAGCTTGTTACGGGTATTGGACCAAAAAGATCCATATGTAAAAGCTCTAAGCTTCGGGAAGAACGTTGACCATTTTTCTTTTAAAAGTAGATCGAATCTGTTTACCCAGCTGACATGCTGCACAAATCTTGTCTTTTGAAAAATTTATCTTGGGCATACCAGAAACCAATTCAAGCTTACTCAATTTGGCAAGTGTTTTGAAGTTTAGATGGTTCATTCTCTGGTGCCACATCCAGCTCTTGGAAGAGTCAGCTGCTAGGCAAATCTGTTCAGATCCCATCTGCTCTGACCAATTGACCACATAGGTATTCCCCGATCTTTTTCCTACCAATACAGTCAGACCATCCGGACTCTGAACTGTGCATGTGTTCTTTTGAAAGTTAACTGTGTAACCATTGTCACACAGCTGACTTATACTGATCAAATTATAGCACAAATTGTCAACAACAAGAATATCATATATGAAAATGTTACCATGGGTAAGCTTACCCTTACCCACAGTGTTACCATATGAGTTATCACAAAACACAATTTTAGCTCCTTTGTGCGGTGTCAAATCTGATAGCAGCTTTGGATTTCCTATCATATGTCGTGCACAGCCGCTATCCATATACCAGATGATAGAGTCTTCTGCAGCTTTGCATCCGTTGTCCTGCAATCACGAAAACAAATTTTTGGTGCCCAATTTTACTTGGGTCCAGTACCCCTTTTGGGACCCATACTTGAATTACTTTGACAGTTTTCCCAGTATGGATATCTACTAGGGTTCGTGCAGAAACATTGTGAGATCTGTTGAGATTTGGCTTAATACTTTGATCATTCAAATCTCGTTGTGGCTGAACCTTTACCGACACTAATTTGACCTTCATAGAACCACGCCTGGACTGGTTGGGAACAGATGACTTAGAGCCAGCTTTCGCCTTATCTTTCTCAAGTTTTTTCTTTAGCGAGCTTGGCTTGGAGTTCTCGGGTCTGATATATCCGATACCAGCTTTGCCTTTTTGGTTCAGTTGCCCAGAGGTCTGGTCATCATACTTTACCGACTCATAAGCATTGTGTATCACACTGGCTTTGACAAAATTCATTTTCTTGAACTTGCCATCAGTCAGATCTGACTGAGTACTGGGTTCCCCAGAGTTGCTTTCACCAACATTGAAACCTAAGCCAGATTTATCATTCAATGGCTTTTGGGTCTCATGCAGCTTTCCCAAGGAAACAGAAGACCTTGTCCAGGAGCTCATCACATGATTTAATCTCTCGTTTTCAGATGTGAGCTCACAAGAATTATTTCTCAAAGATTCATTCTCAATCACCAGCTTACTCAATTCTGTCTTTAAACTGTCAGTATCCTCAAGCTGAGCAGTGCTTGATTCAACTGAACTATTTTTCAGACCATTGTTTTCAGCTTTTACTTCCTAGAATGTTTGAGAGAGCTTACGGTACTCATGGACCATTTCATTAAGTGCGTTGATAAGGTCCTCTCGTGTAAATTCAGTATTGGAAAAATCAAATACCTCATCTTCAGTTTTAGTCTGATTTGCCATCAAGCAATGGACTTCTTCTGGCTCACTGTCACTGGATGAGGAGCTGCTTGATGTAGAATCTGAATCTGAATCTGCCCAGTTCTTGTTACTCTCCTCAGCAACAAGTACTTTATGATCATTCGTCCGATTGGGTCTCTTATCAGATCTGGTCCTCATCCTTCTCTCTTTGGATCTTTATTTGGATCTATCGTCTTTCTTCTCATATCTCTTAGATCTGTCCTCCTTCTTAGGTCTGTTGCAATCTGCAGCGAAGTACCCTGGACGACCCAATTATAACAGTTCATATCAGTAGATATATTTTCAGATTTGTTGTAATTAAAAGAAGGGTTTCGAGATATTCTCAGGTATTTCCCAAACTTCTTGACGAAGAGGGACATGGCATCGTTGCTTAGTTGTTCTGCAGACTTGCTAGTGCTAGGTGAGCACTGTTCAGATGTCGTTGCTGTTAGAGCTTTGGTTGGTTGTGATGTTTATGGTGCCTCTGATCTGGTCTCCAGCTCGAACTCGTAGGCTTTCAGATTAGCAAACAGATAATTCAGTTCAAGCTTGTTCAAATATTTGGACTCCCTCATTTCCATAGTCTTACATCCCATTCTCTCGACAGTGCTCTCATCACCTTGAGAGCCAACTCTCGGTTGCTGTATTCTTTTCCGAGACTTTTAAGCTCAATTACAACATCACTGAATCTTTCATCAAACTCTCCATGGACTCTCCCTCTCGCATCTTGATTGACTCGTATTTCTGTTGAGCAACAGTTAACTTGTTCTCCTTGGTCTCATCATTTCCTTCACAGATCTGAGTTAACTTCTCCTAAATCTCCTTGGCAGTGGCGCAGGTCTTGATATTGCTGAACATATTCTTGTCCAACGTCTTATAAAGAACGTCCTTCACCACGTTATCCATATTTGCCTTTTTCTTGTCCTCTGCTTCGTATTCAAATCTGCTATTCTCTACCCATTGTGGTGATCCTTCAGTTATAGCTATTGCAGTGTTCACTTTATTATCTTCATGGGTCCATCAGTGATAATGAACCACATGTCATCGTCTTGCGCGGCCAAGTGAGCTTGCATCCTAATCTTCCAGTTGTCATACTCCTCCTTGGAAAAAATAGGAATTTTGTTGTGAGAAGCCGATATATTGAAATATATAAGAACAGAAGATGGAACTGTTCAATAACTGAGATAGCATGGATGTGATACCAATTGATAGTATTATGATCGAAAATAGGCCTAGGAGTTCAGAAGGGGGGGGGTTGAATGAACTCCTTGGATTTTTAATTTTTCGAAACCTTTAAACTGATTTTATAAGCCCTCTCTCAACTCATATCTGAGTTACCAGATCTGAGGCTCTCAGTTCTAAGCTGTTCTCTCGGTTAACAAATAAGATGTGCGAAAAGAAACCGATCGAGTAGTGAACAATATAAAATAAATGCGATGCAAATAATTAAAGATAGAGTTCAGAGTTTGTTTATGGAAGTTCGGATATCAAATCCTACGTCTCCCCTTATTCCTTTGCAGGAAGGTTCCACTAGAAGAATTTGATGAATACAACTCTTGTAGACACCCGGTCACTGAGCCTCGCTCCAAGTGAACTCCTAGCAACCACAACTAAGCAGATACACTGCTGTTTACAAATCAAATAGATTTTCGAACTGCTTCAAGAAGCACGTTCATTACAGACTCAATTCTAAATAATACAAAGAACACAATATTTTGAGTACTGTAGATCTTCTGGTTTCTATGACAATGAAACTCGATTTACAAAAGTAAACCAGAAGATATCTCGAAGTTTTATCTAATAAGAGCTTGACTGAAAAAGGTTCTTCGAGATTGACAGTGGGACTTAGTAGACTTGAATAAGCGCTTGAATAATCCCAGAGAGTGAGAGAGGTAAAATGGCAGAGAGCTATGAAAATTGCCGAGAGAGAGTTTCAAAACCACCGAGAGCTTCTCTGTTTGAATTCTCCAGCTATTTATACTCTCATATCTTCAACGGTCATTATTATGCAGTAGACACAAACCATATTTGCATATTTTCATCGTATTGCCGCATTAAATACTCTATTAATGCTATGCAAAAGGTTGTCTGCGCTTGTCGGAGTTGAGTTGACTTATATGCCAAAGTGGGTAAACAACGTATCAACCACTCTGCGTACTGTGCAACTTTACTCAAAATAGCTCTGATCTTGTCTCCTTAATCCAAATTGTCTAACAGGCTTTTTCTGCTTAAATCGTGACCGTTTGATTTCTTTCAAATATCATTTGATAACATCTGAAGAAATTCGAAGCTAGCAACTGTTTTTAACTCTAGAAAACTGAAATCTGCTCTCTTCCTTTTTGCTTAAATCGTGACCGTTTGATTTCTTTCAAATAATCATTTGATAACATCTGAAGAAATTCGAAGCTAGCAACTGTTTTTAACTCTGAAAACTGAAATCTGCTCTCTTCCTTTTCTATAAATTCCTTTTAAACAATACTCTCTGTTAGATCTGAAGTCATCATATAGGAGTCATACTGAGATCTGAACTTTCCCCCTCTTTGAATTCTGTAACTAATAACTCTGTGAGATCTGAAAACTTATATCCTTTATGAATAACTTCCCTCTATTTGTAAATCTGCCAGATCTGAATTCCCGAACACTGACAGGAACATCAACTGAAAATATTCTGAAACGCTTTTGCTCAAAACTTAGTCTGTTCTCATCTGATAAACTCGGATCTGAAATATATCTTCTGAACCAATATAACTAAATCTGTTACCATAGCCTCTGAATCAAATCTGATACCCTCTGATCTGAAGTCCTCAACGCGATAACTGACATACTTGACCCGATACCTGAAATAACCCGAATACTCAAATTTGCAATACTCTGAACTGAATTTTCCCATTGAGTATTCTTCGCCATTCTCTGATCTGATAGCCTATCTTGTTAGCTCAAATCTGATAAATGCTCTTCCGTAATACCAACAGTCCAGATATGAGAAACTTCCTTTCTTCTGCAAATACTTAGCATTCAGATCTTAATCTTAATTTCATTTCTTAGTCTTGTTTTTGTTATCACAAAAACTTATAAATTTATCTTAACAAAATATGACCGGTTTTTTAAAAATAATAAAAATCACAAAATTGTAAATATATTGTAGTTTCCAAAAGTTTTTAAATCTATTACAATCCGGAGTTTCTAACTTATGAATATGACATGTACGAAAACGAAATTTTTTTTGTTTATTATTATCTGAGAGATATTTCAGTATCGCTCGGAATTCGGGGTTTGAAACTTCGGATTCTGACGCACGTCACGATATTTTTTTATTATTATCTTTGAGAATCCGGAGTTTGAAACTAACCAAGATTGGATTACATTTGGCGCAAGCTGAATTAGTAAGGCAGCTCAAGTGCGGACTGAGTTGTTCATGTGTTACTGAGCTGATCCGAGGGGTTCTGAGCTGATCCATGCAGCGTGTGAGATTTGGAGATTAGTATGGGTTAATTACATGGTTTATAAAGGGTTTAGCGTGGATCAGATCAGGCATGTGCTGGTCTGAGTGGGACAGTTCAGATCTGAGCTGTTTTGTAGAGCTTTGAACTGGTCTTCTTGTCGCGAGCTGTTTCAGGGAAAACAACACAGAGTGGGCAGCTCTAGGAGGTGCCGTATACGTGTAAGTTGATATGAACCTGAGCGTAAGCCGGATTCAGCTTGGGGATGTACTTCGTGCCTTGAAATGGTGCCGCGCCATTTCGAGGTATCAGCTTAGACGTAAGCTGATGGTAACGTTCTGTTTAGACGAGTAGGTGTGGTTTTCAGCTTAGGAGAGAGCCGTTCGTGGCTATCAGATCGGATCGAGAGATGCTGTGGTTGACAGATTTGGCGAGAACTATTCGGAAAGGTGTAAGCTAACCAGTGAGAAATCTGGTCTATTGCTGAGATTTGATACTGCTGTGCGTGTGCGAGAGATGTTTGTGCATGAGAGCTGTTGAGTGCGCAAGCTGAACTGCGAGTGTGATTTGATTGTGCTGATCGAGCTGTGCTGTTCGGATGATCCTGAGCTGATCAAGTAGTGTTGTACTGTATGGAGTTACGCTGAGCTGATATGCTAGTTCCGTGCTGACTTGTGTGATATGAGAAGTATTGTTGTACTATCTATCGCATGCTAGATGATACGCGAGCTGTTCTGTTTTCACTATTAGCAGTTCCATGTCGTTGGGGCGCTGCGTGCTGATTGAGTCGCGCAAGCTGGTCTAAAGTCACCTTTAAGCTTAGTAGCACTATTTGGTTGTGTAGAGTGTCGTTGTGGTAAGAGCTGAGTTGGAATTCAGCTTAGGGGCGAGCTGGACGTTCTGAGTTGAGCAACAACTTAGAGTCCTTGCTGACATATTGCCCGTGCCAGTCTGATAGGCTGTGCTGTTCGGTAAGCTAATTTTGTCTGGTATTTGCCCTGAGCTGGCCTGGTGAGAGCTGAGCGGGAGTCAGCTTAGAGCATGTGTTGCTGGGTGAGAGCTGAGTTGGAGTCAGCTTAGAGACTGCTTCGACGTTACGTACTAGTTTCAGATCAGAGGAGACTTTGCTTTCCTAAGCTGGAGGATCAGTTTAGAGGTTCTGTGCTGGTCGGTGGTAACTGCAATCGAATCGTAGGAGCTTACTGGGGTACTTTAATAATCTTCTCTGTATTATCCTTGGAAGCCATATCAAATATAATTATAGTAACTATATAACAAATACAAAAACTTACCTACAGATTGGAAAAGAGGAATTGCGAACGAAGAGAAGGAGCACACGGAAGAGAGAAACTGTAAAAATGACGAGAAACGAATGAAGCACGGGAACATATATATAGAATTGAATGCAGAGTTTCAAACTACGGATTCTGAACTCAATAAATATCACAAAATCCGGAGTTTTGTCTCACAGTTTTTGACAGCTTTTATGAATCCAGGTGTTTGACTCTCAGATTCTGAAATGAAATTTTAAATATACAAAAAAACGTTGGGAAACACATAGAATTCGGGAGTCAAAATCCGGATTGTAATACATTTCAAAACTTTTTGAAACTGCAATACATTTACAATTTTGATTTTTTTATTTATTTTTAAAAAAACCACCAAATATGACATATATTTCTGTCTGGATAAATCATATCAGTGCCGAGATTTTAGATTTTCTAAAATTTAAGGTTTTGATTAAATATAAAATTTCGAAATCGATAAAATTATTCAAGCAAACAATCAATTACAAAATTGTGTTGTGAGGTAATACGTAGAGATTATATTCATTTATATTTGTTTCAGTGGTATCATTTTATTTTATTTTTTTGGTACTTTTTACCACATGAATAAAGTTATTTGTTTAATGAAATTACTGATTAATATTAATATTAATATTAACTCAAATTATTTGTGTGTAGGTAATTATTTATGGATTTTTTAGGATCGAAAAACACAGTACACAATTTAGAAGAGAGTTGAATAAGCCTTTTGAAAATATTTTTGTGTGTTTTAAAAGTTGTTAGAATAAATTTATAAGTTTTGGTGAAGACAAGTAAAAAGAGATTAATCAGCTTAGAAGTGGATTGACAATATCTAGACAAAGTATACATCGTTGATTAGAAAAACCAGATCGAAGCTAAGCTGGACAGAGTTAAGCTGGTTAAGGTCAATCTAGCTCAGAGACTTTAGACGCTAGCTAAGCTGGTTAAAGACAAACCAACACTGGAAATTTAGACAAACCAGTTCGAAAGAATAGAAACAGATTGAAATTATATCAGTTTCGAAGAGCAGAGAATCCAAACAAAACAGCTAGAACAGTGTGTTTTGGAACAGTTGAGAAAACAGCTCAGAGCACAAAAAGGAAGAACAGACCAGCTGGAAGACCAGTGTTGACAAACCGGCTCGGAGCAGAGTTGTTATACATACGTTATCAGATTACTGATGTAAGTGAACAAAGAATGTTATCTGGATTAGAACATAACGAAGAAAAGAGCAGATCGGTTTAGAGCAGATTGGAACAGAATAGCTTAGACCAGATTAGAGAAGTTCTATGAAGAAACCAGATTCGAAACCAGCTAAGTAAAGACAACTTAGCAAAATAGATTTCAGAGTATGTTGTGGTTTCATACGGATTGATGTGAAATGTTTGACCTCTCTGTATTGATTTGTAGTCGTTGGAACTACTTTAAGCTAATTCCAGATATATAGATTTTTGGTTTAAACTGAAGACGGCGCAGAGTATGCTAAAAGAGGAAATGTATTTAATGAGGATGTACTTATACAGTACAAGCATTTAAGACACCGCATTCTTCACACTTTGGATACACACGATGTGTCTACTGGTAACATTTATTATCGTTGTGTCCAAAGGGTATAAATAGAAGAGCAGATCAGTTGTGATGACTCTCGAATTTTTGCTGCAACAACGAACCTACGTACTTTCAAGCTTTCAAAGAGCAAAAACAGAGTTCATCTACTTGAATCAGTTCACAGATAGTGACACATACTCACTGATTGTTCTATCAATTTGTGTGTCACATAAAGATTTGTACACACTCGTAGTGTTGAGCTATCATTGCAAATCTTAGACAGAGAGTGTCGAGTGCTATATTTGCACAACCAGTTTAGAGCTGTGTTCATTGTACTTCGAACCAGATCGCATGTCTGGGTTCTTTGACGCACCGAACTGAATTCTTAGTCTCACAACTCACGACATCTTGCAGGCTGTGTTTACAATGAATTTTCTAAGCTTTTTAAATGAATACAAATCAAAGCTCAAGCCTTAGGATTCATCAAAAAGCTGAAAACTTATACAAATGTATGGAAAGAATTTTTGGTTCGTTGAACAAAAAATATCAACTAATCAGCTAGCAATATGTTCTTATTTGTCTTATACTTAGTTTATTTTTGTCTTCACCAACAAGCCTGATTTTTTCGTATAGTGTCTGATCTGATTTGTCTTATACTTAGTTTATTTTTGTCCACCAAAACTTGTGAAATCCAACAATTTCTCTCTTTTTGGTGATGAAAAAACATGGACACTATCGAGATAAAAAGAAAATTTTATTTGTCTTTTAAATTTAAAAGAATACAAGAATTCTTTTCCTATACAATTCTACAGCTTCTTTCTATTCTGTTCTGGACTCTTCTACCGAACTAAAATACTTCAAACCTCAGAAAAATCTCCTTTGTTTACTGCTTTCCTCCTTTTTGACATCACTCCGATATCGTAGACACGACACTACCTCGGTCATATGCGAGCTGAGAGTAACCACTTCAGTGGCCATGTTTTGATAATTTTCATTCATCCGTGGGACGATTCTGGACTGCATTGCGGCTTGAGAGCACTCAACTGAATCCAGGAGGTTATCTATTCTCTTGTACATCATCCACTTGAACTGCTGAAAATCATACTTGACAAACGTCTGCTCATCACGCATACTAGTGACTAATGTATCTAGCACAATTATGGCATGTTGTATCTTCTGAAACTCAACTGAAGTGTCTAGGGGTGGCCGGGCCACTATCTTTGATGAGATCTTCTTGAGCACCATGGCGAGATTTGATGGTTTTATAGTCTGATCAGCTTGAGACTCTGGAGTCGGTTGCTCCTTATTCGTTTGCTCCACAGTCTGAACTGGATCCCACTGCTCCTCAATCTGGTCTAGAGCCTGATTCTCCTTAATCTATTGCGAGGTCCCCTGCTCCTCGAAAATCATCTCAGTATTAGATTCCTCATTATAGCTAGATTCCTTGTAATCTGCTTTTGTCACTGGCATATCAGCTTGGCAGATGAAATTACTAGAGCTAGGGCCGGTAGCACAATCGCGTTCCCCGATGAGTTGTCTCCCATGAAAAGGAGCCTGCGTCTATCAAGCCAAGGTCCTCAACATATTAGAGTAGATGCCCAACTCGCCAACTTGTGGCGTGTGGGTTTTTATTGACTCTTGTATATGACAGTCTTTATATATGTTATTCGCATTTCTTTATGGCATTCTTTATTTTCATTATGTTATATGATGTTAACAATTGTGTTGGATAAAGACCTAGAATGCACCATAGTGTATGTTAGATGTGATAGTGGATATGATGGCTATCATGAAACACATCTAATAGTCACTGTGCATTCTAAATTCGTTCCTAGTCGATTGGGCCGTCAAAATGAGGATAAGACCGCCCGAGCTTGAGACTAGCATCTGCGATGTGAAGTACCATGTTTCATTGGTAGGGAACATTGTGATGCTCTGAGCATGCAGATGGATAGTGACCTGGTGATCTATCGAACTACCCTCGTTCGGACTTTCCAAGTGGTTACTATTTGTCGAGTGGAAAAGTCCGAGGTCTTGGTTGTACTGATTAGTCCTCACTACTCGAAACGTCATTGAGAATCTACATGATAGGCATCTCACTTTGACCCGTTTGCCGACTCACTTGGGGTCATTAGGCGGCGGGATTGGGTGAGGTCCCGATGCATGTAGGAGTCGATGCTTCGTTGTCGAGGATTCACCGCTCGCTTTCATGCGTGGATATCCTATGCTATCTGAGGGGACAATAGTGTTTAAATCTCTGGACAGAGTACTGGATGTGTTTTAGGTAAATGGGTTTACCTAGTTACACTCGTGATGTCACTATTCGATCTCCAAGATGTATGCATAGCTATCAGATCTTTAGCGACTCTCGATTTACCAATGGTCGTTGATCTGATCGGGATATATGTGTTGAAAGGACCGTACTGTACGCTAACCATGACAAAATGGTTCTTGCAGGAACTATCAGTGATACCTAGGGGATCATGGGGCGATGTTTCTAGGCGCTTTACCATGATCCATTGGGCAAGTCCGAAATTGTGATTCCGGAGCCACAATGGTTGTTGGCCCACGGCTAGCTGTATCCCTGAACCATTGAGGGTCACACAAGTACTGGATTCATGATTCCCGCACGAAAACTGAGCTTAATGTGTTGGGCATAGAAAGAGGATATTAGGGAGTGGGACTTCCTAAAAGTCAACAGGGGTCAAATTGCGATTTCCCACTGTTGAGGGGCAAAACTGTCTTTTAAGACTAGGTAATCTGAAAAATTGTTTTTCGCATCATAATGTTCAGTTTTGGAAACTGAGTCGATCGGTCAGATCTGATTGTCGATCGGAGTTATGATGAAACCGCAGTGATTTAAATGAACCGAATGTTCCTATGTTGGACTGAGCCCGCCCCAGGTCCAATGTGCCGGTTCAAGCCCATGAATAACTTATACATACATGAGTTGTATCTAGGGCATGACATCACAACTTACACACATCCCTAGACCTAGATTTCGGCCGCCCCTCCTCTCCAAGCCTCACGCCATCGCCGGCCGCCGCCACCGGCCCTTCGTCGGACTTGTTCCGACCACCGCGCTGAGGTGTTTTCGTCCATGCTGAATTCTTCAGTCCTTCTAGTGCAGGATGACAAAGGTGTCTTGATTCCGGTCGTGGACCTGATTGACGATCTACCGCCGCCTACCCTTTGAAGTGCCGGTTTCCTCGTGAAACTGGTCGGAGCCAGGCGCCTAGACGCCAGCAAGGTAACGATTCTATGAACACCCTATGAATGTTTATAGAATTGGATTTGAATGTATTGAACGTTTCTCGGGGCATTTTTGATTTCCGCTGCCCCCGGGAAACGGGATCCGGATCCGCCATTGTCGCCAACAGTGGTATCAGAGCACAGGCTCGGATCCTTCAATACATAATTGTGCCATAATTGCATATATCTCAGAATTTCATTATGTTGGCGGCGGCCGCCGCCGTGCGGCCGCAGTCCGGCGTGTCTCCTGGCAGCGATGCGACGGCTAATTTCTTCTAGGTTTTGTTCAGGCCTGTCCCGGGCAGCCCATGAAGTTTTCGGGCCGATATTCGATATTGGGCCAATTTTGGTCGATTTTGAAATTTTTGAGATTTTGGGCCTAAAATTGTTTTAAACCCAATATGATGCAATTAAAATTACAAAATATGATTTTGATTATGAAATATGATTTTATAATTAAAATATGATTTTGTTGATTAAAATAAGATTTTATCGACAAAATGCTATTTTATTATAAAATGCGATTTTGTAATTAAAATATGATTTTGTGGGTAAATAATTTGATTATTTAAATTTATGCAAATTAATTAGATTGATTGCATGTTTGGGATGATCGAGAGCCGTGCCCAATGTGTTAGGTGTATGCTTTAGGTTTTGCGATTTCGGTTGTAATATATTGTTGATTTATCATATAAAGTGGGTCTGTTTGTGGCCCGTTCCCACCCCTTGAGAATTATCCCTTACTTGTCATGGCAATTTAAATGTAAATTACTAGATTTAGTGGGAGGACAATTGAAGACGATGGAGATGATGATCAAAGATATTGAAGACTGAAGATCTGTAAAACCGGAAGCAATTGTAATAGGATTGCATTGCATATTGCATTTCACCTAGGACTGGACCCAGGTCCGTGATTGGCAACCACGGACCGCATAGCTCTCGCGATCGATCATCCCAAAGTTAGTTATATATTTGATATATATGTTGAATCCGCATGTTTTAAATTGTGATTTAAAATTGCATGAGACCAAATTTTCAAAAATAAAATCCCTCGTTTTAAATACGATTTAAAACTGATATCAAGATTAAAAGTTTATTCGATAAACTAAA
>KV016796.1:3280-18288 GCA_001598015.1 Dorcoceras hygrometricum
TGTTTAAAATGATGGAACCCGATGTTGAAAAGAAATGTTTTAAAGAAAGATTGTTAAGGAACGAAATATGTTTTAGATTATGGCATAGATAGTTAAGGTCACGAAGGAGAAGGGTGAGCAGTTGTCTAGATGTCTACTGCCCTTTCATATGAGCTATATGCTAAACTGATATCGGAAGTCATTTTGATCAAAGTGCAACACGGACCAAATAGAACTTATATGCCATGATCAACTGAAAATGGAATTGAAAGAAATGAGAAACTGGGCCATCTTCCCCTGTTTCTACCATTGAAATGTTTATGAAAACGATAATGTATATTGAAGTTCCTTAACATATGCATTGTACAGATGCCTGCCTGCATTTTATGAAATTGTTACTACTCAGATTTTACTTGCTGAGCCTTTAGGCTCACTAGCTTTTAAAAATGGTGCAGGTACGACAGCTGAAGGAGGAACAACAGGTGGAACTTGAATCAGCAGATGGGTGGCGTTGTGTTTATCCAAGGCCTACGTTTTCCGTGTCGTAGTTGTATTGTTTTGATTAGGTGGTGCTGTATTAAATCAGTAGCAATGGTTGTATATTTATCTCAAATAACAGCTGTTGTAAACCGCATTTGCAAAGTTATATGAAATACCCTGTTTCCGCAAAAGCTTTTAGCAGTAGCGCGCGTATTTGAGTATCTGCTGAACTTTCGAATTGTTTTATGCCTTGTTTTCCCTTGAGTTATAAGAAATGCAGCTTATAACAAATCTTCTTTTAGCTCTTCTTTTATTCAAAAATTTTTGTTTACTCCAATTCTCGTGGCCCCATTGGGTTGGGTGCCACAGTTCCCTACCAATGAAACATGGTACTTCGCATCGCAGATACTAGTCTCGAACTCGGGCGGCCTTATCCTCATTTTGACGGCCCAATCGACTAGGAACATGTTCAGAATACACAGCGACTATTAGATGTGTTTCATTATAGCCGTCATACCCACTATCACATCTAACATACGCTTTAGTGTAATCTAGGTCTTTACTCAACACAATTGTAAATCATTACACACATAATGAAAGTAAAGAATGAGGTGCCGAGCCTCTTTCCTCTCTTATACTAGCAATCTCCTCACGTAATTTCCTGAACTCCTCAGCCTGTTGATCGGGTGGCGGATTTGATTTAGATCTTTCCGCTAATATTTGCGCCACCGTAGTTGCTACCAATTCAGCTATTTGAGTAGCAGTGAGACTGGGGTTCTCCGAACTCTGAGACGAATTCTCCGTGTGGCTATTTTCTCTGTTACCCCGACCCCTAGTCCTTCTTGGTGGCATCTTGTTTTCTTTCTTCTATGTGTTGTTCCCACAGACGGCGCCAATTGATGTAATCGAATTTTGCTCAGCCAATAAACAATTGCCACGTAGGATTTATCAGGTCGGGAATCTCACTGATGTTATCTTATCAGCTCGGGTTACACACTTTTTGATTAGATAGGTCGGGGAGTGCTCCACTTACAGTATCCTGTCAACAAAGAAATAGGTCAGAGGGTGTCGGGGTTGTCCGACGAAGGTCCTCCGATGCTTAAGTCAGCTCGGGTAATTGAAGTGATATAAAGAGTGTAGTGAATAAGTCTCTTGAATGTGTGTAAAGATGAGAAAATACTTAGGCATTTATAGGTAAGTGAATATGGTTAAACGTACTTGTCCAAGTAATTATGAACCCGTGTGGGCCTAGAATGTTTCCTCACCTACCGCCTGTGAGTAGGGATAGTTTTTCTTAATGTTTATCAGTACTTTGGTCGGACAAGAGGGCCAAGTGGTCTATCAAGTTGCTAGTGTAGGGTCGAACTATTGTCCATCGCAGTCCAGGTCGGGTAGCGAGAATGAATAGGCCACGTGAGCCCGAGGTAGCGTTGTCAGCCAAAGACCAGCCCAGGTCGGGTGGCGAGAATGAACGGGCTATGCGAGCCTGAGGTAGCGTTGTTAGCCAACGAGATGCTCTCCCGAGCTTAAAGTAGGCCAGCCTCCCGAGCTTGGATTTTTAAGCTAAATTTTAGTGGTATCAATATCTTTTGCCGTAGTAATATACGATTTACTACTATAACTTGGGTCAGGCAAGCATGCACGTGTCACATTTCCTATGTTCATGTGGGGTCAACGCAGCTGCCCTCAACGAACACAACGTCCATTTGACATATTTTTAGGTGATAACATATCTAATAAGTAAAACCACAAAACGTATTCGCCATTCAGATAAGGAATCACAAGGGCCAATCACTGACCATTTCCCCACATGCATAATGAAGAGTATCAATATAACATGCTAAAAGAATCACTAGCAATAACTGTCATAAAACGTAATTCTATATATATATACACACACCACACACAAGAAGTACGAAAAACAATACCAATGTGAATAAGAGTTCTCAATAGCAAGATTATATACATATACACATAAGTTATTTAAATACATCGAGATCATCGAAGTCCTAAACTCCAATTTTCTTGCGTCGACTACAAATTTAAAGAAAAAGAAACCTAAGAAACCACAAACTTTCTTGCATGCAAAGTACCTTATTTGCATTATCCATTATTTCCAACTTCCGATCTGAGTATTGAAGAGGACAACGCTCTGTGTTCCTCTCTACTGGTATATATTTGCAGCTTAATTACTTTGACTAGTTAGCAAGTTCAAATAAAACTTTTTACTGTCAAACTAAGATGTGCAAGACTTCTATAGCATCGAGTTAGGAACCTCTATAGCGTCGAGTTAGGAACCTATATGACTGCCGAAATACTGTTTGCGACAGCAGATGCAAAGGGGCTATCCGGGAGATTCAGTCTTTGGGAGCTGCATGAACGAAAGACATAAGACGGGTATTAAAGATATGATCCGAACATTGATGGACATGGTGAGATGATGAGAATGAGACTCGCCAACCTATCATGATCACTGCAAATATTGATGGGATACAGATTATCATCGCTAGTTGAGCCAGTACTGTTCAGAACATCAAGCAGATAGTTGTAGCATTCTGTAGAGGGAAATTGGGGGTGCTGATCTGCAGAAGTTCGATGAAGAAATTCAAAAGTGAAACGAGTGTGTTTCGCAGTGTGTCAAGTTGAGATTCAAATTAGATTCAAGGCTAAAATACCTTCAGGGAGTTTTGGCTTGTTTGTGGCATATTTCAAGTGACAATGGTTGGCCACAGGAAGCTGTGAGAGTCGCATTGTCTCGAGTTCAAGGGCATGCTCGTGTTCTTCCATTAGCTGGTTCCTAAATAACCTTGAAGATTCCCAGCCTGTCAACAGAAATCCAAATGAAACTGATAAAATACTGGCAGCTAAATGGATTACACATGAAGCCTACATGAAAAGCATTTGAATTTCGATCCGGTAGTGTACGTATCCATAACTAGTAGGTTTATGTCAAGATTATTGTCGCAGATATCTTACTCAGATGAGGTTCAGGGTCATAATCTATAGGGTGAGAGTGATGATGGAACAGAGGGTCAAATTTGTCTGTGCACTTCCTGCAATGATAACTAAAGCATGTTATGATGAGAAGTGAACTGAAATGAGTAAACCTGTAGGCAAATTTCAAAGATCAGACATCAGATTGCAGCCAATAGGATGTGAAGCAATAATTTTTATGAAATGATTAAAAAGGCAGATAGTATACATGCCTCTCAACAAGCTTTGATTTTTCTCGATACGGTTTCACGAGGACTCGAGCCCCACAGACATAATGTGGATTTCCCTTGGACAATATTAGCTTAACCGTTTCTACATTCGTAAATGTCACAAAACCAAACATCCGTTTCTGCTGGCAAGGAATCCTAACATCTCGAACTTGACCGAAGGTACTAAAATTGAAACAAAATGAAAATGATTTACTTCAGATCGCAGATAAAGAATAAGTATCAAATTGCCGAAATTTAGATGACATTACTTGAAATAACTCGAAACATCTTCCTCAGTGAAGGTGCTCTCAGCAGGAAATGTCATGTAAATCTGTCGAGAACCAGAGACGATCTGACCAGGGTCATTTCTCTCATTTCTAAGATCCATATACTTTGGAGCATCTTCTGCTAGAACCACAGCATGCTGTCCATGAGGCCTAAGACAAATCAAAGAAACCGAAATATTAGTGCCAGTGTGCAGCATATGCCAAATCATTGACAGAAATGGTAACCGATGTTTACCTATCAATCACCCGTATACTATTCTTCAGCCGTGTAAGAAGTTTTGTTAGACTAAAACCAGCTTTACCATGTCTTTGGCTTTCAGTAAGATATCCTTCAGCTTGTAGGGTTTTTCCATAGTACTCATAGTACATCATTGGCAGTGAAGCGATCGAAAGGGGGTTGCCTTTCCGGGATCTCAGAAGTTCTGCTATTTCAAATTCAAGTTTCTCTAGTGACCCCGGTAAGAAAACCTGATCTTCCCCAGACACTTCATAAGGCCTTGGACCAAACATATGGGGATAGGTTTCGGGGAAAGATTCATCATGAACATACCTACAACTACTGCCATGTTTGCAAAATCCTTTGATGAAATAATGACAAGGCTTAACTGGATAGTCCACAAGGCTATGAGAATTTCTATTACCCCTAATACTTGGATTGCTGAATGCACCTTCAGGACAATAGTAATCATGAAAAAACCCCGGCATCCGTGTTCTCGCCTTGACAACAATTTCCGGAGCTTCCTCGCAACCTGACAACTGGTTTTGTAAACCAGATTCTTCAGGTATGGAATCCGGGTATGGAAAAACTTTCGTTACTATATTGTGAATTGGCTGCTGCCCAGAATCTAAGTGAGAATCCCAACACCTTCGAAAAGGAGCTGAGAAAGGGTGTGGCGAAGAAGCCGAAAAGGTACTAAATTGAACAGGAGAATCCGATAGAGTGGTTGGATTCATAGTAGGAGAAATTGGAGGTGAAATTAGTTGTGTGGGGGCTAAAAGAAGTGCATTTTTCGCCATATTTATTAAGTTGTGGATTAAGGTATCTGGTCCTAAAGCTAACCGAATCATTTCTTGATCAGGGAGGTCTTGTAAATATACATATCCAATGATTTTCCTTGCAACATGCTCTGGTTCCAACTTCAAGATTCTGTCGTGGACAACCTTTGCAGCTTCAGATGAATCCATGAGTTCGTCAACTTATGGCACAACCGAAAGAAATATCAGTGAAAAATCAAACAAGTAAATCGAGAAACTAGCAGTGGTTTGTTTTGTAACCAATGACAACGTAAGCACACATCAAAGATTGGGTTTTTTCCCTTTACTTTCTTCGGTATTTGCTTTAGTCATATGATGTCATGTTTTTCATGGGATTTGAAATTCTCTTGTAACCATAAAAGGAGAAAAGAACCAGAGAGTCATTAATCCAAAACCAGTAAATAACTGTAAATCAGATCTTCAACCACAACTCACATGCACTCAAAAAAAGTAACCGAATACAGGTTTCCCGGACGGGAAATGCATTAAATTAAATCTCCATGTATTACGTTGGAAAATAGAATCAGACTATTACAAAACTAAATCTATAAGCAGTCTTTGCAATCAGAAACTCAAAAAAGAACAAAAAAAACACATAGATTATCATGTTACTATACTACTCCCTACTCGCAAATTAAAATCCAAGATCCCAAATCACATGGAAAAACCAAAGCTTACAGCATGAATAAATAATACACACAGAATTTAGAAGATGTGGCATGCAAATCCACCAAAAATAAAGTAATTTTTGCACATAACAAACACACTTCCGACACAACCTATGGGTGAAACAGGGTCAACTACAAAGCAACGGATACATACAAGATAATTAGAACCAAGAATCCAACCCAGCACTCGGAAACGTAGAAAATAGGTCACAAAACAAGAAAAGATGATTCCATCTCCATCCCCATTTCAAGAAAAAAGCTTGTTCTCTCTCTCTCCAACCATTTCTTTTTCTTTCACTCTGTTTTGCAACTCCATATGCAGAAACTTCACCACATAAAGAAAGAGACAATATTAATCTAATCTAACAAAGCAAAATGACAAAAGTTGATGTTTTAAAGAGGCACTGTCGTTCTCTCAACTCCTCACTTCACCATGTATTTACTTTAATACCCTTTTATTTTTGTATTTACATTAAAAAAACGAGTGAAGTTGTCATTTTCATTCGTTCAAATGAAAAGGAAAAATCTTTTCAATTCCAGCTAATGAGTGGTTAATTTAATTGAGGAATAATGACCGCTTGAACAGTAGTTCCCACAATTGCCCTTCTGAAGTAAATAAATTGACATCAGCATTAATTAGGTTGCCGATAAAATAAGGGGAAAATTAAAATTTCCAGAGTATTGAAGTGCGTTTCATTTATGTCATAATATAGATTAAAAAATTAATAGAATAAACAAATTATAGTGTTCATCGATTTAAAAGAAGCTAAATGAAGACACATTGATGACTACGATTGGATATTTTATCTTTATAGGGGCCAAGTCATTTGTGTTGATGGTGTCATTTGACAATATTTTTTTCTTCTCTCGAAAGACATCATAATACAGTAACCACCACAAATAATTATTATAGCAACAAATATGATAGATTAGATTCTACCACCTTAATTAGGTGAAATACATCTCTTTTTTCGAAAATTTTCTTCCTTCGTCAACAAAAGATACATAGATGTTCCAAAAAAAATATTAAATATGTGTATATATATTATATTAGGTTTATATGAAAAAGTTTTCTATAATTTGAATATAAAATATCAATCTTTGGATCTCGTCATAAATTTAGAAATTTTGATGTTAGATTATTAGTTATAAATATGTCGACCCAAGAGACCTAACGTACTTATTAAGAGATTATTAAGAGAATATAAGAAATGATCTTTTATAAAACTTATCGCATTAATTGGTAAATAAGAAACTAAAATATATGTAAAATTATAATGGGGGCATGATGGGAAAACCAGTGATGCATTTTGTGATTGGGGGACTGTTTCAAAGGGCAACAAGGTAGGGGAAAGTAGTTTCCTTTTTTCAACGTTCTATAGTCAGTTTTCCTTTTAACTTTAGGAGGGAAGTTTATTTAAAACTTGTGATGTTAAAAATGAAACGAGGATAAGGGTAAAACAGTAAAGAGGCTGTCATATATTATGTTTGTATGTAAATACAACAGATCGGTGCAGTTCTGTCGCAGTTAAAATCTCTGCTATTCTTTGGGTTCTGCTTTTTGCCGTTACGGAATTACGGAATATCAGTCCTTGGACTATTTTATGTACGACTTGGCTGTGTGTACAACTGATCCATTTTATTTTACTTTTATTTTTTTATACTTTTTCGAGTTGAAAAAGATTGCAGAGAACTTAATATTGAATTAGTTCGTGTATGTAATGTAACAATGTATATTTTTGGTAGAATTGAATGATAATTCGTGTTTCATGAGTTCATGATAAGATCCAAAATTTATTGCCAATAAGGACTTTTTAACTTGTCGAATTCAATCTTTTATAAGTCATTACATTGCGTAAAAAATCTGGAAATTGTATACTCTATATCTATATATGTATTGTACATATGAAAGTTTTTATTTTGTGGTAAATTTGGAAATAAAAATTATATTCACGGACAAAATAAAATAATTTAAATTATAAAGCAAATTTCCAACACAATTCAAAAAGAAACAAAAAAGGTCGAGTCACGGAAAAATCCTACCCTAATTACCGGGATGGTTATAATTTGTATATATTGTGGCAAATTTGGCACAATTTGTTCTCACAGAATCGATCAACCTGATTTTATTTTATCGGGATTAGTATTTTTTTTTTCATTTATCTGCCGTTGTTATGTAAGATAACAACATTTCTCTCGTTCTATTTATGGTATAAAAAAATCGAATATATATAATTGTACTCAAATTCGGTTCGAATTCTTTTTCGAGCTAGTGTTCGATTTTGGAGTGAAATATTTAAATATGTTTGTGAACTACTCGTAAATAAAGATTTCAAAATATATTTATTTATATATAATGTATATTTTCAATGTATTAATAAATATTAAAGCTGACGAGCGAGTCACGGAATGATAAATTAACAAACAAACTTAGATCGTGTTTAGATTGAAAAATGTTTGAACTTCTCCGATTTTGCTTGAATACGATGAACATGTTAATTCGATTTGTTTACATATAATTCTAACTCATATATATATGTATATATAAAAGATATAAAGATGTTTAACAAATTAAAATAGTTAGTACTGAAATTATTTTACCATAAGACTATTATCTTCTGATTAGATTTATTTAATGAATCATACTGATCTAAGGTTTTAGTTTTAAATGATAATTAATAGTAATTATAATGATGAAACAGTGTTGAATAAGCTACTTTTAGAATTTCTGTTTTCAAAATAATGAATAAAATTTGGTTCATAAGAATAATGTCTTCTTGAAAAATATCATCTCCATAAACTACTGACTCTCAATGCACAACTTTACCAGCTTTATGATTATGGAAACAAAGGAAAATGCCATATTATTTGTTTCCCAGATAGTAAACTCTATACACTATATAATACATATATATAACATAAATCTGAGATAGCTATTCCGCTAACGGTTTTATTGTACTGCATATGTAACATGTTGTTTTAGTTAAAATATATTTTCTTAATCAATATAATTCCATCTATCCAATATATAAAATCTTAAATAATTATTAAATGTAGATAATGCAATTAAAAAAAACTAAATTAGATCTACTATATGATCAACTTGCTAACTACAAGAGATAACTTTATAAAACTAGAACCCAATATTTTCAAACTGAACGAGCCAAGGTCAATTTAATGAAAGAAGTTGACTTTTTACTCATTCTTCTGGTGAGTAATGAATCCCGCGTACAACTTTGTTTGTGAACCCCGGTCCGAAAATTGAAATAATTAAACTAGAAAGGTGCAATCTATATGATAATAACTTGATCTGGGCTAATTTGTAACTTCTTTAAAATTTCAGATCGCATATTGTATGAGCGCTTGTCAGGCAATACTTAACTGCGAAATTTTATACATATATAACCAGATATACAAATCCATTCAAATTACATTGAATAAAGGAGGATGTAATCTGGAATATACAAAATTGTATCTTAAAGTCTATATAACAAAAGAATGAGAACTGAAAATAGCACGGAAGTGAATGTCCACGATAAACACCCACACTCTGATCCAGCTCGCAGCATCCAGCTCCACTTAATTATCATCACCTGCACTCAAGAAAACTAGTGAGCTTAGGGGCTCAACAAGTAAATCTGGAATAACAAAAAGGCAGGCAATACAGGCATATTAATAACTGTTACTGTATTAAAAAACTCGTAAGATGATAGAGTTTTAAAGGTGATAAGCTAAATGCTGTAATCTGATATATTGAAATCTGAGAAAGCATAACTGCACATGTTTGATCATACTGAAAACATTTACTGATCTTTAAAAGGAAGTAACATAAATATTTCTTTGAGATGTGGATATGAACCACCCAGTGCTCTGTCTTATTTTCTATTGAATTATTGCTCAGAAGCTCTCCTTAGGTCAAATTCGTTTGATCAAACTATCATCTAAAATCAGGAACTGTGGAATAAATCCCAACTTTGCTGTGAAAGGTAAATAGTTCGTCAACTATAAATCCTTGTCCCTTTCAATGTGAAAGGGCACACTGGTTCGTCAGCCAGCGTCCTCACCCTTCCTTTGTGACCGTCTGTTATCTTTGCCATAAATCACTTTAAACTTTGAAATGTACTTCCTTTAAATCTTTCTGCGCTTCTCTGATCTGGAACAGATCATTTTCAAATATGGTTTGTTGTTTTAAAAACTCTTTAGATGTTCAAAAACTATTTGGATTTCAATTGAAGAAGAAAACTAGAACAAACTTGGGCTGTTGAAACGAACAGTTGAACAGCAGAGCTCTAATCTGATACTATTTCTTGCAATGGGTATAACTGCGAACATAATGGAGTTATACCTTCGAATCAAACTAAAGAGAAGAAGAACTAGAGTTGAAATCACTGTATCAGTCCAGAATGAACCTAACCTGGATCAGCTCGGAGTAAAGCAACACGCGAACGTACTGGTTCAAAATAGAAAACCAGCTCTGGACTGTTTGGTCAATTAAAGTCAACTCAGCTCTGACGATCAGATCGCGAGAAGACTGAACAATGAACTCAAATTTCAAACGTACTTGAATAATGAAATAAAAATCACAAGCGAAATGGACATTAAAATCAGATCGCAAGCGGACTGAACTATGAGACCAGCTCGCCACTTAGAAACCAGCTTGGGAAAGATAACGAACTTAGCTCAAAAGTAAATAACAGCTTAGAAAATTTTCTTAGTCTGAAAAAATCAAAAAATCTAAGGGAACTTCCAGAAACAAAACACGTAAGCTGCTTCTAAGATGCTTGAAGAACATCACAGAAAACTCAAGAAGAAACAGAGAAGAACATCTTAAAACATTTTTTAACAACTCTTCCTTGCATCAAAATCACAGCAAACCAATATTTTCTAAAGAAAACATCTTAAACTAATCTCTGCGTTTGAGGAACTTCAAAAATAGTTCTCAAATCTTTTTAAACTCATATAAACATGCAAACAAAGAACATCTTAAAACATTTTCTAACAACTCTTCCTTGCATCAAAATCACAGCAAACCAATATTTTCTAAAGAAAACATCTTAAACTAATCTCTGCGTTTGAGGAACTTCAAAAATAGTTCTCAAATCTTTTTAAACTCATATAAACATGCAAACAGAAACAATATATACTTTCTAAAGTGCAGCAAGTAACATAGTTTACTTGCCTTATCTGCGACGACGATTACAGCGAATTATCTGGCTCGATCAGCACACAAACCCGATCGGTCCTTTTGAAAGCTTTGTCGGTTTCTTGTTTACAAAGAGCACCGCTTCAATAATTTTTTCTCTACGTGATGTTTTTGTTGTGAATGAACATGCATGATTGGGAAACTTTTATATGAAAAATCTTAAAGCCTAAATGGGTAAAAACATGTTTGTTTTAAAGTGCTACTATTCTTAAAAAGTTCTACTCTAATTTTTAAGAACAGATAAAAATACAAACCGAACCAATTTAGTTAAAAGGTGAAACGAATCGGGCTTGTCCAGACCAACTGGATAACTTTTGCAATCGTGTCTCTAATCTGGAAAATCAGCTCAGATGAAACCTGATTGACCATAGCATTACAAATAGACCCCTAACCTTTATATTTGTGGATTTATGGATTTTTGGGCTTTACAACTTTGTTGAAATCAAATAGAATATTCTTGTTTTAAAGTTAACCTCCATTCTCAAATAACCTTATCCAGTAAATGGCATGCTAATATATTAGGACGATTATTAAAGCCCGTTCGGATAGGAATTTTAAAGACATTTTTATGAAAGTTATTTAAAATTTTTTACAAAATATTTTGAAAGTTAATTTAGGAATAAGTACGTTTTTGGATAACTATTTTATAATAATATTTTATAGTTAAATACGTATTTGAACGATTAGTTGTTGGATCTATGTAACAGATCAGATCTTAATATTGATAAACACAAAACTTGTTATTTTGTATCTAACAGTTTACGTGAGTGCGCAGGCTAAGCTGGAAGCAGATCAGATCAGATCCAAGCTGAAGCTGAAGAACTGCACAGTATAAGAAAAGAACTTAAGAAACGCCCCAATCCGAAAATTTTAAATAAATAAAATATGAAGGTGTAAACTGAAATACAATAACTGATTCTGGACGCAATTGCAACTTCGTAAAAAATTTTTGGATCGCGCACTAAAACAGATCAACTGATATATATACGTATATAGATATGCGGAACGAATATATGTATATCAAAGGGAACAATTTATCCAGATTACATGGAATAAGTTATGAAATAATCAGAATCGTTCAAAAGCTGTATCAAACAACATTTCAGATCACGAACTGGAAAATAGCTCAGAGCTTAAGAATGAAGTAGAAACCGGATAAAACCTTGACTTCGTTCAGCTTACAGCTGTATAAAATATGAAATAACTGAAACTGATTTTTTACAAAATGAATTATCTCAAGTCTAAACTGAACAAAAGTTGGTGAGCTGAAATAGCGCGAAAACGTATGTCCACGATAAACACCCTTGATCTGATCCAACTCGCACCAACCAGCTCTGGCTATATCTCATCACCTGCACTTAGGAAAACTAGTGAGCCTAGAGGCTCAGCAAGAAAATCTGGAGATAGCAAAGAAAGACAGTACATGCATAAACTTTTTTTACTGTAAACTGAAAGCTCGTAAGCTGATAGAACGCGAAAGCTGAAAAGCTCGTAAGCTGATAAAACTGTAAAATGGTAAACTGAAAACTAAGAAAGCATAAACTGAACATGCTTAAACATGCTTCAAATTATTTAAAACATTTACTGGTATCAAAGGAAGTAAGCTTTAACATAAACTTTGCTCCATTATGTTGTTGTAAACAACTCTGTTCTTATTTTCTGTTGAGTTATGGCGCAAAAGCTCTACTTGGGTCAGTCGCTTGAACAAGCTATCATCTGTATATAGGCTCTAGGGATGTTGAGTTATGGCGCAAAAGCTCTACTTGGGTCAGTCGCTTGAACAAGCTATCATCTGTATATAGGCTCTAGGGAATAAATCTCAAACTATTTGAAGGGGTATATAGTTCATCAACCATAACCTTATCCTTCCTATGAAGGGGCACACCGGTTCGTCAGTCAACGTCCTCACCCTCCCTCCGCTGACCATCTGTTATCTATGCCGTAAATCACTTTTAACTTTTGAAATCTACTTCCTTTAAAACTTTATGATATATGACAGGGAAACTTCTGTCATTTCTCCTTCGTCTCCACGCCATATATCATTTAAAGCATTTTCTGTTAGAGTAGATGCCCAACTAGCCAACTTGTGACGTGTGGGTTTTATAGACTCTTGTATATGACAATCTTTATTTATGAAATACGCATTTATTTATGACATTCTTTATCTTCATTATGATTATAATGTTAACAATTGTGTTGGATAAAGACCTAGAATGCACCATAGTGTATGTTAGATGTGATAGTGGATATGATGGCTATCATGAAACACATCTAATTGTCACTGTGCATTTTGAATTCGTTCCTAGTCGATTGGGCCGTCAAAATGAGGATAAGGCCGCCCGAGCTTGAGACTAGCATCTGCGATGTGAAGTACCATGTTTCATTGGTAGGGAACATTGTGATGTTCTGAGCATGCAGATGGATAGTGACCTGGTGATCTATCGAACTACCCTCGTTCGGACTTTCCAAGTGGTTATCATTTGTCGAGTGGATAAGTCCGAGGTCTTGGTTGTACTGATTAGTCCTCACTACTCGAAACGTCATTGAGACTCTACATGATAGGCACCTCACTTTGACCCGTTTACCGACTCCCTTGGGATCATTAGGTGGTAGGATTGGGTGAGGTCCCGATGCATGTAGGAGTCGATGCTTCGTTGTCGAGGATTCACCGCTCGCTTTCATGCGTGGATATCCTATGTTATCTGAGGAGACAATAGTGTGATAAATCTCTGGCCAGAGTAATGGATGTGTTTTAGGTAAATGGGTTTGCCTAGTAACACTCGCGATGTCACTATTTGATCTCCAAGATATATGCATAGTTATCGGATCTATAGCGACTCTCGATTTACCAATGGTCGTTGATCTGATCGGGATATATGTGTAGAAAGGACCGTACTGTACGCTAACCATGACCAACTGGTTCTTGTAGGCACTATCAGTGATACATAGGGGATCATGGGGCGATGTTGCTAGGCGCTTTACCATGATCCGATGGGCAAGTCCGAAATTATGATTTCGGAGTCACAATGGTTGTGGGCCCACGGCTAGCTGTATCCCTGAACCATTGAGGGTCACACAAGTACTAGATTCACGATTCTCGCACGGAAACTGAGCCAACGTGTTGAGCATAGGAGGAAGAATTTAGGGAGTGCGACTTCCTAAAAGTCAACAGGGGTCAAATTGCGATTTCCCATAGTTGAGGGGCTAAACTGCAATTTTGGATTAGGTGGTCTGAAAAATTGTTTTCGCATCATAATACTCAGTTTTGGAAACTGTGTAGATCGGTCCGATCTGATCGTCGATTGGAGTTATGATGAAGTCACGGTGATAGGGATGAACCGAATGTTCATACGTTGGACTAGGCCCGCCCCAGGTCCAATGGGCCGGTTCAAGCCCATCACACCTATACTTATTCTTGAGCCTAGGGTTGTATGACACAAGAACTCCAAACCCTACTCCATAGCGCCGCCCACCTCTTCCTCTCCTCCCCTTCGGCCGACGGCACCCACACGCGCCGTCGCCCCTTTCGCCGGACTTGCTTCGGCCGCCGCGAAGAGGAGATTCCGTTCGTGTCAAATTCGTCAGTCCTTCTAGTGCAGGCTGACGAAGGATTCATGCTTCCGATCGTGGACCTGATTAGACGATCTACCGCCGCCTACCTTTTGAAGTGCCGGTTTCCTTGTGGAACTGGTCGGATCCAGGCGCCTAGACGCCAGCAAGGTAACGATTCAAACATCCTATGCATGGATTATAGAATTGTTTGTAATGTATTGAATGTTGGGGAACAACGGTGTAGGATCCGGATCCCGCCTCACGGGGCGCAGCGGAAAACAAAATTTCCCGGGAGACGATCAATACAATAAAAATCGATAACACAATACGAACCATTCATAGGGTATTTTCGTTGATTACCTTGCTGGCAACTCGTGCCTGGCTCCAACCGGAATTACATGAACGCCGGCTCTTCACGGTAGGCGGCGGTAGATCCGTCAATCAGGTCCATGACCGGAAACAATCTCCCTCCGATCAGCCTGCACTAGAAGACTGAAGGATTTTATCGCCAACGAATTCTCCTCGAAAAGTTGGCCGGAGCAAGTCCGACGAACGGCGGCGGCGCCGGCGTGCACCCGGGGCGGCGGGAGGGGGGGGGAGA
>KV016797.1:0-12104 GCA_001598015.1 Dorcoceras hygrometricum
CGAGGGTAGTTCGATAGATCACCATGTCACTATCTATCTGCATGCTCAGAACATCACAATGTTCCCTACCAATGAAACATGGTACTTCACATCGCAGATACTAGTCTCGAACTCGGGCGGCCTTATCCTCATTTTGACGGCCCAATCGACTAGGAACATGTTCAGAATACACAGCGACTATTAGATGTGTTTCATGATAGCCGTCATACCCACTATCACATCTAACATACGCTTTAGTGCATTCTAGGTCTTTACTCAACGCAATTGTAAATCATTACACACATAATGAAAGTAAACAATGCCATATAAAAGAATGCGAATATCATATATAAAGATTGTTTGTACAAGAGTCTATAAAACCCACACGCCATAATTTGGCTAGTTGGGCATCTACTCTAACAAGAAGCACTTGTATGGACTCCTAGCTATCTCAACAAACGATCCAAGCAGATGCAACTACTGGTTACAACACTTGACAGTATTTTCGAACTGCTTCACAAAGCCAGTTCGTTACAGACTCAATCAAAAGATATACAATGAGTACACGTATATGAGACTGTAAATATCTTCTGGTTTCAACAATGAAACTCGATTACAACAATGTAACCAGAAGATTGACTCGAAGGTATAACAGTGAATATCAAAAGAATGAGATTCTTCGAGTGCTTGAGCTTTGAATGCTTTCAATGAAGAGTAAGCTCTGAGAGTATTTTGACAGCGTTTCAGTAATAGCAATAGCAAGTAATCTATTCTTCAATTCAAAGCGTCTGCTATTTATATCCTTCATTCAACGGTCAATGAATCCAAATAAGGCAACAAATCCTTTTTGAATTTCTGACAGTAGTACGCCGTCAATCCTGCTCCACTACAAGGTAAATTGCGTTAAGTCGGGTATACGAGAATTATTTCCATATATGAGCAATCCCGTTGTAACGACCTCTGCCAATGCGTACTATTCATCCAAAAATAGTACCAATCTTGTCCCCTTAATTCCAGGCAATTTGTACGATTCTACAAATCATTTCCAATTGAGTAAACGATCGTATTTGAATCAATTTTAGCTTGCGACCTGAAACAACTTTGACTAACCAGATTCCAAGTTTCCTTCAATGTGGTTTCAAATGTTGCGACTGGAAAATACTTGTATGCGTCGACTGGTTTTCCACGTGTGATTTTGCAGCGCCTGGTTCTTTATATAAACCAACGACTGGATGAATAAAACCTTGTAACTCTCGTCTGGATATAGCACCACTGTAGCTTGCGTCTGGTTTCAATAAGACGTCGCAACAACTATTAAAACGTTGTCGTTTGCACATGCTACTATTTGAACTTGCGTCTGGATTGCCAATACTATCCTGCGACTGGTTATCTAAAACGCTGACGTTTTAACTTAACCATACGACATCATTTGATAAACTCTCGACTGGTTAAATACTTCACTGTTCACTGCGACTGGATATAAGCCATTGTTCACTACGACTGGATATAAGCCACTGTTCACTGCGACTGGATGCAAACAACTGCTTGAAAGCTCTCGTCTGGATGATTACTTCAAAACGCCGTCGTTTCTAGTACAAAAGCTTGCGTCATGATATACTGTTCCTTGCGTCTGAGTAGCAATCCTGTCGACTGGTTTTCCTTTCCTATTGACAACACAGATATAACTTGCTCTATTTTTTTATCACCAAAACCATAAATTTGATCCTAACAGATTGTGTGATTCGGTTTGATAGAACGTGGTAGTGGCGAATTTGATCTCTTTGGAATGAGGGATTTTGATTGCATCCTGGGAATGGATGTATTTTCCGGTTAAAAGGCTACTGTTGATTGCTTCCATGGTGTGGTGAGATTTCGCCCCGAGTCGGGTGAGAAGTGGGATTTCTATGGTGCTGATTCGTGCTCAAAGATTCCACTTGTGTCTGCCATGGAGATGTTTAGTCTGTTGTCGTTGGGTAACACTGGATTTACGATCTATGCTCTCAATGTTTCCCAAGAGTCACGATTGGAGTTGAGCAATATTCCAATTGTCCGTGTTTCCAGATGAAAACCCTCCGAGAAGAGAGATCGATTTTAGTATAGATTTGGTGTCAAGGATAGCCCCAATTTCTAGAGCTCCGTATCGTTTGGCGCCAGCTGAGTTGAAAGAACTCAAGGATCAGTTGAGAGATCTTTTGGAGAAAGGCTTCATACAACCGAGTATGTCACCTTGGGGAGCTCCGATTTTGTTTGTGAAGAAAAAGGATGGATCTATGAGGATGTGTGTGGATTTTCAGCAGTTGAATAGAGCGACGGTGAAGAACAAGTATCATTTTCCGAGGATTGACGACTTCTTTGATTAGTTGCAAGGATCGGCCGTATACTCGAAGATCGACTTGCTCTCTGGATATCACCAGTTGCGAATTAGAGACGCTGATGTAGCGAAGACAGCTTTCCGGACTAGATACGGGCATTATGAGTTCTTTGTGATGCCGTTCGGGTTGAAGAAATGCCCCTACTATTTTCATGGATTTTATGAATCACTTCTTCAGCGAGTATATCGATCGATTCGTGATTGTCTTCATAGATGACATCCTAGTGTATTCGAAGAGTTTCAGAGAGCATAAGGAGCACCTAAGATTGGTATTGCAGAAGTTGAGAGATTCGCAGTTGTATGACAAGTTCAGCAAGTGTGAATTTTGGCTGGATAGAGTAATCTTTTTGGGTCATGTCATTTCTGCTCAAGGAATTTCAGTGGATCCGAGTAAGGTCGAAGCAGTTCTTAACTGGGAGAGACCTAGAAATGTTTCTGAGATCCGTAGTTTCTTGGGTTTGGTCGGCTATTATAGGCGTTTTATTGAGAATTTCTCTCCGATAGCAAGGGCGATGACTCAGTTGACCCAGAAGGATAGGAAGTTTGTTTAGAAAGATGAATGCGAGTCGAGTTTTCAGACACTTAAGGAGAAGTTGACTACTGCCCCTGTGTTGGCTTTACCGTCTCGATCTGGAGGTTTTGTTGTTTGCTCCGATGCTTCTCTGAGTGGTTTAGGGTGTGTTCTGATGCAGAACGGGTACGTGATTGCGTATGTGTCTCGACAATTGAAGCCCCACGAGACGAGATACCCCGTTCATGATTTGGAATTGGCAGCAATTGTTTTTCCTTGAAGATCTGGCGTCACTACTTGTACGGTGAGGAATTTGTGATGTACACCGACCACAAGATTTTGAAGTATATCTTCACTCAATTAGATCTGAACTTGAGGCAGCGTCGTTGGATGGAGTTGCTCCAGGATTTTGATTGCGAGATTCAGTATCAGCCTGGGCGGATGAACTTAGTAGCCGATGCTTTGAGTAGAAAAGACCAGTCTGCGATGCTAACGTCTTTGATTATCTCGAGAATCCATGAGCAGTTGGGTACTTTTGGTTGGCGATTCCAGCCAAGTGATCAGTATTTCATAGTTTCTTATATTCAGGTTGAACCACAGATCGTGGTTGACATCAGAGAGACACAGAGGATTGATCCTTATATCCATGAATTGAAGATTAAGACTGAGAATGGTCAGTCTAGTGATTTTTCTGTTGCGTCTGATGGGTGTTTGAGATTTTGAGGAAGATTGGTGGTTCCTAACCTGGTTGATTTGAAAAATACTATTTTGAATGAAGCACATTGTAGTCGATATAGTGTGCATCCGGGCGAGAGAAAGATGTACCATGCTTTGAAGTCTCACTACTGGTGGGAAGGAATGAAGAACGACGTTTCTGGTTTTGTTGCTCGATCTTTGAATGGTCAGCAGGTCAAGGTCGAAAGGATGAGACCTGGTGGATTGTTGCAAAGTTTAGAAGTGCCTCAGTGGAATTGGGAGCACATTGCCATGGACTTTGTGACTCATTTAACTCGATCAAGTAAGGGATGCGATGCGATTTGGGTGGTGATTGATAGACTCTCGAAGTCAACCCATTTCATTCCCTATGATGTGAGGTTTGTGATGAAGAAAATGGCGAGACTGTACATCGACCATGTGGTTAGATTGCATGGAGTGCCTGTTTCGATAGTTTCTGATAGAGATCCAAGATTCACATCTCGATTCTGGAAAAGTTTGCAAGCAGCTATGGGTTCGAGATTGGCGATGAGCACTGCTTATCACCCTCAGACAGATGGCCAATCCAAAAGAACCATTCAGACTTTAGAAGATATGCTGCGAGCAATTGTGATGGATTTCAGTGGTGGTTGGCAGGATTCCTTATCCTTGGTTGAGTTTTGTTATAACAACAGCTACCAAGTGACTATTGGGATGGCACCATTCGAAGCGTTGTATGGTCGCAAGTGTAGATCTCCGATCTGTTGGGAAGAAGTTGGTGAGAAACAGCTTTTGACCCCTGAGTTTGTGCAGCACATGAGAGATCAGGTTTCGTTGATTCGTATTAGAATGAAATCTGCACAAGATCGCTTCACTAGCTATGCCAACAGAAGATGCAGACCGTTGGAGTTTGAGGTTGGAGATCGAGTATTTCTCAATATTTCACCTTTCAAGAGCGTGATGAGGTTCAGATTCAAGGGTAAACTAGCTCCTAGATTTGTTGGTCCTTTTGAGATTGTTGAGAGGATTGGACAGTTGGCTTATAGATTGCAGTTGCCTGATGAATTAGCAGCGATACATGATGTTTTTCATGTGTCAATTTTTAGAAAATATGAGCCAGATCCGTCCCATGTGTTGAGAACCAATGAAGTGGAGCTGGATCAGTCCTTGAGTTATGTTGAGTATCCAGTGCAGATCCTGGATAGGAAGGAGAAGCAGTTGAGGAATAAGGTAATTCCGTTGGTGATGGTCCAATGGAGTAAGCATGGCCGAGAAGAAGCTACCTGGGAAGTTGAAGAGAAGATGAGACAAGAGTGGCCACATCTGTTTGAGCTTTGATATAAGCATACCAGGTAATTTTCTAGCTTGTTGTTTAGTGTTTACGTTGGTTAGTTCTAGTGTTTTGTTGAATTCTGCCCGGTGTTTGCCTTTGATTTCGAGGACGAAATCCCTTAAGGTGGGGAGAATGTGAGGATTGAGATTCGGAAATTAGTGATTAATAAGATTTGGTTAAGGATTAGTCACGAGAGCAGAGATTTTTGAATTTCGGATTTGAGAATTTTTGGTCAAATCTGGTTGGTGATTTTCAGATTTGGCGTAGAGCAGATCAGCTTCGAGTCGCTGGTTGCTATCGGGTGAAATCTGTGTCGAATTTGGAGTTTTTTTTATTTCTATCGGGAGTTGAATTCTGGAAGGATTCAGATTCGAGGTATTCTGGAGTCTCAGATCTGAGGGAACAGATGTGAGTAGTCAGATGTGAAGCTAGCGGGATGAATCTATTAGCGGGTGTGCACGGATGCAAGAGTTATTGAGGGTAGGACACGTGTTAGTCAACGTTTTTGGGTTGACCGGTGTTGTTAGCATTATTCAGATCCGAGTGAGCGTGAGCAGATGTTAAGATAAAATTTATAAGTTTTGGTAATAACAAAATAAGACTGAAATTGAACTTAAGTATTCGTAGAGGACAAGATAAGGGAACATTTCAGATTCCGTGACGTCATGCCATTGAATTGAAGATGTCAGATTCGAGAGTTCCGAGTTAAATTGTGTTGACATCTGAGTTGACTATTCGGGATGTGTTCAGATATTAAGTCAATTATTCAGTTATAGGGTTGAGGAATTCAGAATTTAGTTCCAAGATATTGGGTTATTTGAGTAATCGATTTTATCAGTTATCGGGGCAGTCTGTCAGATTTGAGGGAATTCAGATTTGATTCAAAGCTACAGTAAGAGATCTTTTTTAGAGAAAAGTATATTCGGACTTGATTCAGAGGCTTTAGTAACATATTCTGGTATATTGACTCATGAGGTATTATTAAGATTTGAGAGTATAAACAGACTCTACTCAAGTTACTTCAGATATCAGCATTTCATATATCGTTACAGAGCAAACAGAGTACATCATATTTGAGGTTATCATAATTGTTTGATTCAGACTTAGGAACAGTGTATTTTCAGAAGTCGCTAACATCTCAGACATGACAGAGTAACGGCGATATTTCAGATATGATTAAGATACATAAAGAGAGTGACTTTCAGCTTTCTTTATTGAGACATTGGGTAAATTTGCACAGTACGCAGAATGCTGTTGGGGATCCGGATCCGCCCCCGGTATATTGACTCATGAGGTATTATTAAGATTTGAGAGTATAAACAGACTCTACTCAAGTTACTTCAGATATCAGCATTTCATATATCGTTACAGAGCAAACAGAGTACATCATATTTGAGGTTATCATAATTGTTTGATTCAGACTTAGGAACAGTGTATTTTCAGAAGTCGCTAACATCTCAGACATGACAGAGTAACGGCGATATTTCAGATATGATTAAGATACATAAAGAGAGTGACTTTCAGCTTTCTTTATTGAGACAGATGTGAGCTTCGAATATCTTCAGATGTTATCAATAGTTATTTGAGGAGGATCAACGGTCATGATTTAATCATATAAAAGCCTGGAATTAAGGAAACAGAATCAGAGCTATTTTGGGTAAAATTGCACAGTACGCAGAATGCCTGATACGATGATTACCCGCTTTGGAATATAAGTCAATTTAGCCCTGACAAGCGCAGTTTACCTTTTGCATGGTATTAATGGAGCATTAAATGCTATGATACGATGAAGATATGCAAAGGAGCTTATCTCTACTGGCTACATTTATTGACCGTTGAAGACAAAGAGTATAAAAGGCTGAAGAATTCAAATGAAGAAGTCTTCTACTCCTCTCCGCTATCAGTGATTCACAACGCTTATTCTTTGTCATCAAAAAGCTCTCAAATACTCACTGGAACCTTTCACTGCAAAAATATTCTAAGTCCAGTATTACAACTCGAAGAACAGTCAAGTCAGCCTTCATAGTTTTAACCTTCGAGTTATCTTCTGGTTTACATTTGTAAACAGATCTTGTTGATAAAAGAACCAGAAGATCTACAGTACTCAATAGCATCGTATTTCATTGTAATATTCATCTTTGAGTCTGTAACGAACTTGCTGTGTGAAGCAGTTCGAAAGAGTTACATTGACTGTATTCAGCAGTTGTATCTGCTTGTAGTTGAAGTTGCTAGGAGTTCATATTGAGCGAGGCTCGGTGACTGGGTGTAGACAGAAGCTGTGTGCATCAAATTCTTCTAGTGGAACCTTCCTGCATATGAAGAAGGGGAGACGTAGGATCTTCAGATCCGAACTTCCATAAACAAACTCTGAACCTTGCACTTTTACTTTACTGCATCGCATTTAGTTATACTGTTCACTGATCGATCGACTGCTTTCCGCACATTATTTGTTAGTCAAAAAATTAGAATTGAAACTGAGATACCTCAGATCTGGTAACTCGGATCTGAGTTAAGCGAGGCGCTTATAAATCATTTTAAGGTTTCGAAAATTTAAAATATCTAAGGAGTTCATTCAACCACCCCCTTCTGAACTCCTAAGGCTGTTTTCGATCCATATTGATCCTATCAGCAGATATGAGCGCTGGGATCCGATTCAGATGTGAGGCAATGCGACGCCGTTTTGTTTAGTTGTGCGCGTAGCGTTGAGAACTCAGATTTGAGTTAGCGCTGGAACCAGATTCGAGGACTTGTGCCCTAACGCTAGGATCTGGTGCCGGGATCTGTATATGTCGGTGTTGACTTTTACTGTAGGCTTTGGCTCGAGAATTTAAATACAAGTGTTGATTAACACTTAGCATATTTCGAACCCGATATTTCCTTATCGTCTTCCCCGTTAACCTCAAAACCCTTACTGTTCACCGAGCACTATTTCTCCGATGATTCCCGACTTTGTGTGGAGCAAGGTGGGTGGCGCTGAGCTCGTCTCCCTTAGCTCTTTCGATTGTTACCAGTTAGGAGACCTGAGTCAATGTGTGGTAGGAGTGCGAAGGATTTGCAGTGTTCGAAGATTTTCACAACAGTGAACCCGAGAGTTCTTCAGTTATTCAGTTCTTCTGAGCTTCTAGGTATGTGATTCCTTGCCGTTTGAGCTTAGTTTTAGCTGTTAGGACCTTTGTTTACTGGTCTACCAGATTTGAGTTCTTGACCGTAGGCAGTGAACTATGGGAGTCCAGATTTGAGCTAAGTTACGAGATGCCTTTACAGATTTGAGTTCCCAGGCAGTCCCTGTTGTGGTTTTCGAGACCAGTAGGGAAGCAGACTTGAGCAGGATGAGATTGCCGTGCCCTGGTGAGATCTTGAGGTAGAATCTGAGATTTGAGGTACGAATTGAGCTTCTGTTAACAGCTTTGGGCATAAGCGTGTTAGTATCTTGAGGCATGGACTATATTCTGTGAATTTTGTGATTTACGTGAACATATCTGGCTCACTGTATGATCATTCTGTTTTTTTATACGTGAATTGTGCATCCTTAAATCAGATTTGAATTTAATGACATTCATGCATATATCTTGAGCCTGAGATTTGATTGATTACCTATTTGGAGCCACATTGTGACCGGCCGGCAGATGTGTTGCGCCTGAAAGGCACAATGCTATCATCGGAGTGGTGACTGACTGATTTGTTGTGTCTGAATACCACCGAGCTGTGATGGTTATTTTGAGTGTCCAGACCTGAATATCATGGACTAATGATTTCCCCGGCTGATTGGCTGTGCGTGGTATAGAGGCTCGCTTGTTGTTTCCAGCTGACTCGTTGGCCTAGATGATCGATTCTTTGACAGTCCTCATGAATTTCATGTTTTAAGATACTGCATGTTTATGATTTTTTGTTGTCTTAGTGCTCTTCGTACTGAGGTTTGACCTCGTATTTCTTTTCCTACTTTTGTGTTCTTAGGTCTGTGTTGCCCAATGCAGGAGTTGCAGATAATCTAGTTGGGCAGAGTGGAGTTTCAGCTAGTAGATCCCCGTTGGGTTGAGTCCCAGTTATTTGTATTATGTGTCGAACCAAGGGATGCCCTGAGTTTTTATGTATTTTGGAGATCTGTTAATTGAGTATTTGGGCAGAGTGGAGTTTCAGCTAGTAGATCCCCGTTGGGTTGAGTCCCAGTTATTTGTATTATGTGTCGAACCAAGGGATGCCCTGAGTTTTTATGTATTTTGGAGATCTGTTAATTGAGTATTTTTGGCTACCTGTTTGTTAATTGGATTTAGTTTTAAATCCTATTTTGAGTATGAATATTTTGAATGAATGTTTTACTGTTCAGGCCCAGCCCAACATTTGAAACTTTTTTTAATCCATATTTTTACGCTTCCGTGATTTTGTGTTTAATTGTGTTACTAATCTTTGTTGATTAGCACGGGGCCTGACAAAAATCCACTTGCTGCTATACTGGATAGCAATAAGTTCACTGGCCTGAACTATCAAGATTGGCTCCGCAATCTTAGGATTGTGTTTGCTTCGGAGAAATTTCTCTACACGCTAGAGAAAGAGCCCTCCGAAGGAGGCCCCTACCAATGCCAGTCCTGAGGAGCTGGCAAAACAGAAAAAATGGTGGAAGACGAGCTTAAAGCACATTTCTACATGATGGGATCAATGCGCAATGAAATTCAGCGGCGATTTGAGAAGACGAAGTATGCTGCTGGCATACACCTTCATCTCAAAGAGTTGTATAGGAAGAACTCTCTGAATTAGAGGTTCACCACTGTCAAGGAGCACTTGAAGAGCCGCATGCGCAAGGGGACTTCGGTCCGCGAGCATGGGGTCCGTATGATTGAGTTCATTGAGAAGCTAGTGGGCCTCGATATCACTCTTCCACGTGAGCTTTCTATGGATCTTCTTCTCCTCTCCCTCCCTGCTGCATTCGACCCCTTTGTGGTCAACTTCAACATGAACAAGTTGGAGGCCCTACTTGAAGAGGTGGTAAACATTTTTGTGGTGTTTGAGGGGACCATAAAGAAGGACAAGCCCGTCCTTCTTTTGGGCTCTTCTTCCTCTGCGAAGAAGGGGCCCAAACGCAAGGGTAAGAAGCGTTCTGCCCCTGCGAAGGAGGAAAAGCCCACCAAGAAGCTCAAGGCAAGGGCTCCGAAGCCAAAAAAATCTGAAAACGTCTGCCACCACTGCCACAAGCCTGGGCATTGGAGGAGGAATTGTCGGGATTACCTCGAGCGGTTGCGAACTGCAAAAGGTATATTCTACATTGAAATAAATATGTCTCTTAACTCGACTTCTTGGGTACTTGACACCGGATGTGGATCTCATATCTGCAATGACTTGTAGGTAATGACAAGAAGTCGATGTCTTAGGGAGGGTGAGACCCACTTGAGGCTTGGAAACGGAGCAAGGGTTGCGGCCTTAGCTGTAGGAGATGTATATTTATTTCTTAATTCAAATTTTAAGTTGTTATTGAGAGATGTTTTATCTGTTTCCGAATTAATAAATAACATTATTTCCATTTCTATGCTTGATAGTGATGGATATTCTTGTAATTTTGCTAATTCGATTTGCAATATTTACAAGAATGAATGTTTAATTGGAATTGGGGAACGCAAAAACGATCTATACACCTTAAAATTGAGAGAAACTCACGATGTGAAAATACATACAACAATCAAAAGAAAAAACGATAGTCTGAACTCGAAACAACTTTGGCATGCTAGGCTAGGTCATATTTCCTTAAATAGGATGAACAAGTTGATTAGGAGCGACATGTTTAATATTTCTTATATTAACTCCTTACCAACTAGTGAATCATGTCTCAAGGGAGAAACGACAAAATTGCTCTTCATGGGCAAGCCTGAACGTGCTCAAGGTCTATTGGTATTGATCCATACTGATGTGTGTGGCCCACTTAGCATTGGTACTAAGTCCGATCACACCTACTTCATCACCTTTACCGATGATCACTCTAGGTATGGGTACTTGTACTTAATGAAGCACAGTCTGAATCCTTTGAAAAGTTCAAGGAATTTAAGGCTGAAGTAGAAAATCAACTGGGGAAAAAGTATTAAAACACTTCTATCCGATCGATGTGGAGAATAATCGAGTGCTGAATTTCAAGACTATCTTAAAGAGAATGAGATTCTCTCACAGTGTACCCCTCCGGCCACACCACAACTAATGATGTAGCGGAGCGTCATAATAGAACCTTGATGGACATGGTTCGATCTATGATGAGCTTCACTGAACTTCCTACCTTGTTTTGGGGCTATGCACTCGAAACGGCGGTAATGTTGTTGAATAATGTCCACACCAAGGCAGTGTATAAAACTCCATATGAGATATGGATGGGCAATCCACCCAGGTACTCGTACTTGAGGATTTGGGGATGTCCTGCTTACGTGAAGCAGACAGTGGGAGATAAGCTGGATAATAGATCCATCTTATGCTACTTCATTTTGTATCCAAAGAATTCTATTGGATACTTCTTCTACTATCTCAATGAAACAAAAGTGTTTTTTTGTAGAAATGCCACCTTTCTGGAAAATGAATTTATACTTGATAGAAAAGACAAGATAGTAGAACTCGAACAAGTTCGAGAACCAACTGAATTACCAAGTGAATCTCCTGCACATCAAGAGCCAATCCTTGATATGGACATACCTAGGAGATCTGAAAGGTTTCTAGGGCTCCTGTGAGATATGGTTTCCTTGAAAATGATCAAAGTCATCAAACTGTTGGATGTGATCCAAGAACCTTCAAGGAGGCGATTTCCAATGCTGATTCTAATTTGTAGGCTTGAAGCAATGCAATCTGAGATTGACTAAATGCATTCAAACCAAGTTTGTAATCTTGTGAATCCTCCCGAAGGAATAGTTCCTATTGGGTGTAAATGGATATACAAGAGAAAACTTGGGCCTGATGGTAAGGTACTGACCTACAAGGCGCGACTGATCGCGAAAGGTTACACTCAAAGACAAGGTGTTGACTATGATGAAAATTTTTCACCAGTTGCAATGTTCAAGTCAATTAGAATTCTACTAGCCATTTCCTATTGGGTGTAAATGGATATACAAGAGAAAACTTGGGCCTGATGGTAAGGTACTGACCTACAAGGCGCGACTAGTCGTGAAAGGTTACACTCAAAAACAAGGTGTTGAATATGATGAAACTTTTTCACCAGTTGCAATGTTCAAGTCAATTAGAATTCTACTAGCCAT
>KV016798.1:8751-27936 GCA_001598015.1 Dorcoceras hygrometricum
GTGATGTCGTCGATGTCCAATGAAATGCAACGGCGCTTTGAGAAGACAAAGTATGCTGCTGACATACTTTTTCATCTCAAAGAACTGTACGGGGAGAACTCTCGACATGAGAGGTTCACGGCTGTCAAGGAGCTTATGACAAGCCTCATGCGGGATGGGACTTCGGTCCGCGAGCATTGGGTTCGTATGATTGGGCTCGTTGAAAAACTTATCTGGCCTTGATATCGCACTTCCACACGAGCTGTCGGTGGATGTACTTCTCCTCTCGCTACCCGCTGCATTTGACCCCTTTGTGGTCAACTTCAACATGAACAAGCTGGCAGCCACCCTTGCAGAGGTGGTTAACATGCTTGTAGTGTTTGAGGGGACCATAAAGAAGGACAAACCGGTCCTCCTTCTGGGCTCTTCTTCCTCTGTGAAGAAGGGGCCCAGACTCAAGAGCAAGAAACATTCTGCTCCTGCGAAGGAGGAAAAGTCCGCCAAGAAGCCAAAGGCAAAGGCTTCCAAACCAAACAAGTCTGATGATGTTTGCCACCACTGCCACAAGGCTGGGCATTGGAGGAGGAACTGCAAGGAGTACCTCGAGCAGTTGCGAACTGCGAAAGGTATGTTCTATATTGAAATAAATATGTCTCTTAATTCGACTTCTTGGGTACTTGATACCGGATGTGGATCTCATATCTACAATGATTTGCAGGTGATGACAAGAAGCCGACGTCTTAGAGAGGGTGAGACCCACTTGAGGCTTGGCAATGGAGCAAGAGTTGCTGCTATAGCTATATGAGATGTTTATTTATTTCTGTCTTCTGATTTTAAGTTGTTATTGAGAAACGTTTTGTTTGTTCCCGAATTAATAAACAACATTATTTCTGTTTATATGCTTGATAGTGATGGATATTCTTGTATGTTTGATAATTCGATTTGCAATATTTACAAGAATGAATGTTTAATTGGAATTGGGGAACGCGAAAACGATTTATACACCTTAAAATTAAAAGACGTTCCAACTCGCGATGTCGAAGCACATACAACAAAGATTAAACGGAAACACGATAACTTGAACCCAGCACAACTTTGGAACGCTAGGCTAGGTCATGTTTCTCTAAGTAGGATGAACAAGTTAGTTAGGAGTGACATGTTTGATCTGTCAGACATTAACTCCCTACCGACTTGTGAATCTTGTCTTAAGGGAAAGATGACCAAGCAACCCTTCAAGGGCAAGGGTCAGCGTGCTCAAGGCCTATTGGATTTGATCCACACTGATGTGTGCGGCCCGTTTAGTATTGGTACTAAATACGGTCACGCAAACTTCATCACCTTTACCGACGACTACTCTAGGTATGGGTACTTGTACTTGATGAAGTACAAGTCTGAATCCTTTGAAAGGTTCAAAGAATTCAAGGCTGAAGTAGAAAATCAATTAGGCAAAAGTATTAAAGCACTTCGATCCGATCGAGGTGGTGAATACTTAAGTGCTGAATTTCAAGACTATCTGAAAGAGAATTAGATTCTCGCACAGTGGACCCCTCCGGCCACACCACAGCTCAACGGTGTAGCAGAGCGTCGTAATCGGACCTTGTTAGACATGGTTTGATCTATGATGAGCTTCACTGAGCTTCCTACCTCATTTTGGGGCTATGCGCTCGAAACGGCGGTATTGTTGTTGAACAATGTCCACACCAAGGCAGTGGATAAGACCCCATATGAGATATGGATGGGCAAACCACACAAGTACTCATACATGAGGATTTGGGGATGTCCTGCTTACGTGAAGCAGACAGTGGGAGATAAGCTGGATACGAGATCCATCTTATGATACTTCATTGGGTATCGCTTCTTAAGGTAACCTATGATGAAGATGATAGGGTCCGAAACAAAAGTGTTTGTTTCTAGGAATGCCACCTTTATGGAAAGGGAATTTCTACTTGATAGAAAAGGCAAAATAGTAGAACTCGAAGAGGTTCGAGATCCAATCGAAGTACCAAGTGAGTCTCCCGCACCTCCAGAGCCAATACCAGAAATGGTCGCACCTAGGAGATCCGAAAGGGTTCCTAGGGCTCCTGAGAGATATGGTTTTCTCCTTGAAGATGATCAAGGTGATCAAGTTGTTGGATCTGATCAAAGAACTTTCAAGGAGGCAAATTCCGATGCTGATTGTAATTTGTGGCATGAAGCAATGCAGTCTGAATTTGACTCAATGCATGCTAACAAAGTTTGGACTCTTGTTAACCCTCCCGAAGGAATTGTTCCTATTGGGTGTAAATGGGTATACAAGAGGAAACTTGGTCCTGATGGTAAGGTATTGACCTACAAGGCACGACTGGTCGCGAAATGTTACACTCAAAGGCAAGTTGTTGACTATGATGAAACCTTCTCGCCAGTCGCAATGTTCAAGTCAATTAGAATCTTGTTAGCCATAGCCGCATGGTACGACTATGAGATATGGCAAATGGATGTGAAAACTGCGTTCCTTAATGAAACATTAAGGAAGAGATCTATATGACGCAGTCTGAGGGTTTCACATCTGTTGGAAGCGAGCATAAGGTATGCAAGCTTCAGAGATCGATCTACGATCTCAAACAAGCATCGTGAAGTTGGAACCTGAGATTCGATGAGACAATTAAGGAATTTGGTTTCATCAAGAATCCGGAGGAGCCATGTGTATACAAGAAGGTAGTTAAAAGAGCTGTGACATTCCTCGTACTTTATGTTGATGACATTCTACTCATTGGGAATGATGTAGGAATGCTGCAGTCAACTAAATTATGCTTGTCTAGTAGATTTTCGATGAAGGACATGGGTGAAGCATCCTATATTCTTGGAATACAGATCTATCGGGATAGATCGAAACGGATGCTCGGACTCACCCAAGCTACCTACATCGATACCGTACTTAAGAGGTTCTCTATGGAAGAGTCCAAGAGAGGACACCTACCTATGTTCCATGGGGTCACTCTATCTAAGTCTATGTGTCCGAAGACTGATGAGGAGATAGAGAGTATGACACGTGTGCCATATATCTCGGCAATAGGTAGTATTATGTATGGCATGATCTCTACTAGACCGGATGTCGCATATGCTCTGAGTGTCACGAGTCGCTACCAGGCCAATCCCGGCCAATTACATTGGAAGGCTGTGAAGGATATTCTTAAGTACTTACGAAGGACTAAGAATATGTTCATGGTCTACGGGGGTGGTGAACTGAAACTGGAAGGCTACACTGATTCTAGCTTCCAGTGTGACGTGGATGATTCGAAATCCACCTCTGAATTTGTATTCATGCTCAATGGTGGTGCTGTCTCTTGGAAGAGTTCCAAGCAAGATACCATCGCGGATTCAACCACTGAGGCTGAGTACATCGCATCATCAGCTGCTGCTAAGGAGGCCGTTTGGATAAGGAATTTCGTCCAAGAGTTGGGCGTCATTCCTAATGTAGTTGGTCCAGTCCCGGTGTACTGCGACAACACGGGTGCCGTTGCGCAAGCAAAGGAGCCTAGGTCTCACCAAATATCCAAACACATACTGAGGAAATACCACATAATCCGGGATATTGTGGCTAGAGGTGACATAGCAGTTGAGAGAGTCGCCTCTGCGGACAACGTTGCTGATCCACTTACGAAGCCCTTGCCTGGACCGTTGTTTGAAAAACATCACGAAACAATGGGACTGCGTCTGATGAGTAGTTGGCTTTAGGGCAAGTGGGAGATTGTTAGAGTAGATGCCCAACTATCCAACTTGTGGCGTGTGGGTTTATAGACTCTTGTATGAAACAATCTTTATATATATGATATTCGCATTTATTCATATGGCATTCTTTACTTTCATTGTGTTGTATGATGATTAACAATTGTGTTGAGTAAAGACCTAGAATGCACTAAAGTGTATGTTAGATGTGATTGTTGGTATGACGGCTATCATGAAATACATCTAATAGTCACTGTGTATTCTGAACATGTTCCTAGTCGATTGGGCCGTCAAAATGAGGATAAGGCCGCCCGAGCTAGAGACTAGTATCTGCGATGCGAAGTACCATGTTTCATTGGTAGGGAACATTGTGATGTTCTGAGCATGCAGATAGATAGTGACCTGGTGATCTATCGAACTATCCTCGTTCGGACTTTCCAAGTGGTTACCATTTGTCGAGTGGATAAGTCCGAGGTCTTGGTTGCACCGATTAGTCCTCACGACTCGAAACGTCATTGAGACTCTACATGATAGGCGTCTCACTTTGACTCGTTTTCCGACTCACTTGGGGTCATTAGGCGGCGGGATTGAGTGAGACCCCGATGCATGTAGGAGTCGATGCATCGTTGTCGAGGATTCACCGCTCGCAGACATGCGTGGATATCCTATGCTATCTGAGGGGATAATAGTGTATAAATATCTGGCCAGAGTACTAGAAGTGTTTTAGGTAAATGGGTTTACCTAGTTACACTCGCGATGTCACTATTCGATCTCCAAGATGTATGCATAGCTATCGGATCTTTAGCGACTCTCGATTTACCAATGGTCGTTGATCTGATCGGGATATAAGGATTGAAAGGACCCTACTGTACGCTAACCACGACCAACTAGTTCTTTCAGGCACTATCAGTGATACCTAGGGGATCATGGGGCGATGTTGCTAGACGCTCTTACCATGATCCGATGGGCAAGTCCGGAATTGTGATTCCGGAGCCGCAATGGTTGTGGGCCCACGGCTAGCTGTATCCATGAACCATTGAGGGTCACACAAGTACTGGATTCGAGATTCCCGCACGGATACTGAGCTCATGTGTTGAGCAAGAGAAGAGGATTTTGAGGAGTGCGACTTCCTAGAAGTCAACAGGGGTCAAATCGTGATTTCCCGCTGTTGAGGGGCAAAACGGTCATTTTGCACTGGGGTTCTGAAAAATGGTTTTTCAGATCATAGTATTCAGTTTTGGAAACTGAGTCGATCGGTCCGATCTGATCGGCGATCGGAGTTATGATGAAGTCTCGGTGATGGGTATGAACTGAATGTTCATCCGTTGGACCCGGGCCCGTTGGGCCGGTCCAAATCCATCATTAAGTCTACTTAAGGTAGACTTAAGCCTAAATCATGATACACTACTAGACACTTAATAACCCTAAACCTAGCTCTAAGCGCCGCCTCTCCCCTCCTCCAAAAGCCTCGCCGCCGCAGCCGCCGGTGCACGCCGCCGCCGCTTCGTCGGAATTTGTTCCGGCCAATATTTCGAGGAGAATCCGTGCCTTCTAGTGTAGGCCGACGAAGGAGTCTCGTATCCGGTCGTGGACCTGATTGACGTAGTCTACCGCCATCTACCGTGAAGTGCCGGTTTCCTCGAGAAACTGGTCGGAGCCAAGCACGAGTTGCCAGCAAGGTAGTCATCTAAACACCCTATGAATGTCATAGCCTGTTGATTATTGAATTGTATTGATCGTCTCCCGGCCAAATTTTTGTTCTTCCGCTGCCTCGCCGGGAGGCGCGATCTGGATCCGCCACGGTCACCAACAGATCCCGTCTCCCAGCGGCACAGCGGAAGTTTAAATTAGCGCCGGGAAACGTTCAATACAATAAACAATTCAACAAACCATTCTTAGGGTGTTCTTTGATTGTTACCTTGTTGGAGTCTAGGCGCCTGGCTCCGACCAGTTTCACGAGGAAACCGGCACTTCACGGTAGACGGCGGTAGATTACGTCTAATCAGGTCCACGACCGGAAGCAAGGTTCCTTCATCAGCCTGCACTAGAAAAGTTGGCCGGAACAAATTCCGGCGAGGGGCGGCGGCGACGACGGTGGTGGTCGGCGGCGGAGACTTTGGGAGAGGAGGGGCGGCCGAGAGCTTTTGGTCTAGGGTTAGTAATGATGTGATTGAGTTATGTCATAATGAAGCCCTAACGACGGTGGTGGTCGGCGGCGGAGACTTTGGGAGAGGAGGGGCGGCCGAGAGCTTTTTGGTCTAGGGTTAGTAATGATGTGATTGAGTTATGTCATAATGAAGCCCTAAGTCTCCTTTAATAAGACTAGTAATGAACTTGGACCGGCCCAACGGGCCCGGGTCCAAATGACGATATCCATCACTGCGACTTCGTTTCAACTCCGATCGCCGATCAGATCAGACCGATCGACTCAGTTTCCAAAACTGAATATATGATCTGAAAAACCATTTTTCAGAACCCCTGTGCAAAATGACCGTTTTGCCCCTCAACAGCGGGAAATCACGATTTGACCCCTGTTGACTTTTAGGAAGTCGAACTTCCAAAAATCCTCCTCCTATGCTCAACAAATTGAGCTCAGTTTCCGTGCGGGAATCTTGAATCCAGTACTTGTGTGACCCTCAATGGTTCATGGATACAGCTAGCCGTGGGCCCACAACCATTGTGGCTCCGAAATCACAATTTCGGACTTGCCCAACGGATCATGGTAAAGCGCCTAGCAACATCGCGCCATGATCCCCTAGGTATCACTGATAGTGCCTGTAAGAACCAGTTGGTCGTGGTTAGCGTACAGTAGGGTCCTTTCAATCCATATATCCCGATCAGATCAACGACCATTGGTAAATCGAGAGTCGCTAAAGATCCGATAGCTATGCATACATCTTGGAGATCGAATAGTGACATCGCGAGTGTAACTAGGTAAACCCATTTACCTAAAACACTTCTAGTACTCTGGCCAGAGATTTATACACTATTATCCCCTCAGATAGCATAGGATATCCACGCATGTAAGCGAGCGGTGAATCCTCGACAACGAAGCATCGACTCCTACATGCATCGGGGTCTCACTCAACCCCGCCGCCTAATGACCCCAAGTGAGTCGGCAAACGGGTCAAAGTGAGACGCCTATCATGTAGAGTCTCAATGTCGTTTCGAGTCGTGAGGACTAATCAGCACAACCAAGACCTCGGACTTATCCACTCGACAAATGGTAACCACTTGGAAAGTCCGAACGAGGGTAGTTCGATAGATCACCAGGTCACTATCTATCTGCACGCTCAGAACATCACAATGTTCCCTACCAATGAAACATGGTACTTCGCATCGTAGATACTAGTCTCAAGATCGGGCGGCCTTATCCTCTATTTGACGGCCCAATCGACTAGGAACTAATTCAGAATACACAGTGACTATTAGATGTGTTTCATGATAGCCGTCATACCCACTATCACATCTAACATACACTATGGTGTATTCTGGGTCTTTATCAAACACAATTGTTAACATTATATAAACATAATGAAGATAAATAATGCCACAAAAAATGCGAATATCATATATAAAGACTGTCATATACAAGAGTCTATAAACCCACACGCCATAAGTTGGCTAGTTGGGCATCTAGTCTAACAATCTCCCACTTGCCCTAAAGCCAAATACTCATCAGACGCAGTCCCATTGTTTCGCGATGTTTTTCAAACAACGGTCCTGGCAAGGGCTTCGTAAGTGGATCAGCAACGTTGTCCGCAGAGGCGACTCTCTCAACTGCTATGTCACCTCTAGCCACAATATCCCGGATTATGTGGTATTTCCTCAGTATATGTTTGGATCTTTGGTGAGACCTAGGCTCCTTTGCTTGCGCAACGGCACCCGTGTTGTCGCAGTACACCGGGACTGGACCAACTCCATTAGGAATGACGCCCAACTCTTGGACGAAATTAATTATCCAAACCGCCTCCTTAGCAGCAGCTGATGCTGCGATGTACTCAGCCTCAGTGGTTGAATCCGCGATGGTGTCTTTCTTGGAACTCTTCCAAGAGACAGCACCACCATTGAGCATGAATACAAATCCAGAGGTTGACTTCGAATCATCCACGTCACACTGGAAGCTAGACTCAGTGTAGCCTTCCAGTTTCAGTTCACCACCCCCATAGACCATGAACATATTCTTAGTCCTTCGTAAGTACTTAAGAATATCCTTCACAGCCTTCCAATGCAATTGGCCGGGGTTGGCCTGATAGTGGCTCGTGACACTCAGAGCATATGCGACATCCGGTCTAGTGGAGATCATGCCATACATAATACTACCTATTGCCGAGGCATATGGCACACGTGTCATACTCTCTATCTCCTCATCAGTCTTCGGACACATAGACTTAGATAGAGTGACCCCGTGGCACATAGGTAGGTGTCCTCTCTTGGACTCTTCCATAGAGAACCTCTTAAGTATGGTATCGATGTAGGTGGCTTGGGTGAGTCCGAGCATCCGTTTCGATCTATCCCGATATATCTGTACTCCAAGAATATAGGATGCTTCACCCATGTCCTTCATCGAAAATCTACTAGACAACCAGACTTTAGTTAACTGCAGCATTCCTACATCATTCCCAATGAGTAGAATGTCATCAACATAAAGTACAAGGAATGTCACAGCGCTTTTAACTACCTTCTTATAAACACATGGCTCCTCGGGATTTTTGATGAAACCAAATTCCTTAATTGTTTCATCGAATCTCAGGTTCCAACTTCATGTTGCTTGTTTAGACCGTAGATCGATCTCTGAAGCTTGCATACCTTATGCTCGCTTCCAACAGATGTGAAACCCTCATGCTCCGTCATATAGATCTCTTCCTTAATGTTTCCATTAAGGAACGCATTTTTCACATCCATTTTCCATATCTCATAATCGTACCATGCGGCTATGGCTAATAAGATTCTAATTGACTTGAACATTGCGACTGGCGAGAAGGTTTCATCATAGTCAACACCTTGCCTCTGAGTGTAACCTTTCGCGACCAGTCGTGCCTTGTAGGTCATTACCTTACTATCAGGCCCAAGTTTTCTCTTGTATACCCATTTGCACCCAATAGGAACAATTCCTTCAGGAGGATTAACAAGAGTCCAAACTTGGTTCGCATGCATTGAGTCAAACTCAGACTGCACTGCTTCAATCAACAAATTAGAATCAGCATCGGAAATTTCCTCCTTGAAAGTTCTTGGATCAGATCCAACAACTTGATCACTTTGATCATCTTCAAGGAGAAAACCATATCTCTCAAGAGCCCTAGGAACCCTTTCGGATCTCCTAGGTGCGACCATTTATGGTATTGGCTCTGGAGGTGCGAGAGACTCACTTGGTACTTCAATTGGTTCTCGAACCTCTTCGAGTTCTACTATTCTGCCCTTTCTATCAAGTAGAAATTCCCTTTCCATAAAGGTGGCATTTCTAGAAACAAACACTTTTGTTTCACTTGGATAGTAGAAGTAGTATCCAATGGAATTCTTTGGATACCCAATGAAGTAGCGTAAGATGGATCTCGTATCCAGCTTATCTCCCACTGTCTGATTCACGTAAGCAGGACATCTCCAAATCCTCATGTATGAGTACTTGGGTGGTTTGCCCATCCATATCTCATATGGAGTTTTATCCACTGCCTTGGTGTGGACATTGTTCAACAACATTACCTCCGTTTCGAGCGCTTAGCCCCAAAACGAGGTAGGAAGTTCAGTGAAGCTCATCATAGATCAAACCATGTCCAACAAGGTCCGATTACGACGCTCCGCTACACCATTGAGCTGTGGTGTGGCCGGAGGGGTCCACTATGCGAGAAACCCATTCTCTTTCAGATAGTCTTGAAATTCAGCACTTAAGTATTCACCATCTCGATCGGATCGAAGTGCTTTAATACTTTTGCCTAATTGATTTTCTACTTCAGCCTTGAATTCTTTGAACCTTTCAAAGGATTCAGACTTGTGCTTCATCAAGTACAAGTACCCATACCTAGAGTAATCGTCGGTAAAGAAAATGAAGTATGTGTGACCGTATTTAGTACCAATACTAAATGGTCCGCACACATCAGTATGGATCAAATCCAATAGGCCTTGAGCACGCTCACCCTTGCCTTTGAAGGGTTGCTTAGTCATCTTTCCCTTGAGACAAGACTCACAAGTCGGTAGGGAGTTAATGTCTGACAGATCAAACATGTCACTCCTAACTAACTTGTTCATCCTACTTAGAGAAATATGACCTAGCCTAGCGTGCCAAAGTTGTGCTGGGTTCAAGTTATCGTGTTTTCTTTTAATCGTTGTTGTATGTGCTTCGACATTGCGAGTTGGAACGTCTTTTAATTTTAAGGTGTATAAATCGTTTTCGCGTTCCCCAATTCCAATTAAACATTCATTCTTGTAAATATTGCAAATCGAATTAGCAAACATACAAGAATATCCATCACTATCAAGCATAGAAACAGAAATAATGTTCTTTATTAATTCGAGAACAAACAAAACGTTTCTCAATAACAACTTAAAATCAGAAGACAGAAATAAATAAACATCTCCTATAGCTACTGCAGCAACTCTTGCTCCATTGCCTAGCCTCAAGTGGGTCTCACCCTCTCTAAGACGTCGGCTTCTTGTCATCACCTGCAAATCATTGCAGATATGAGATCCACATCCGGTGTCAAGTACCCAAGAAGTCGATTTAAGAGACATATTTATTTCGATATAGAACATACCTTTCACAGTTCGCAACTGCTCGAGGTACTCCTTGCAGTTCCTCCTCCAATGCCCAGGCTTGTGGCAGTGGTGGCAAACATCCTCAGTCTTGTTTGGCTTGGAAGCCTTTGCCTTTGGCTTCTTGGTGGGCTTTTCCTCCTTCGCAGGGGCAGAACGCTTCTTTCCCTTGCGTCTGGGCCCCTTCTTCGCAGAGGAAGAAGAGCCCATAAGGAGGATGGGCTAGTCCTTCTTTATGGTTCCTTCGAACACTACAAGCATGTTAACCACCTCTTCAAGTGTGGCTGCCAGCTTGTTCATGTTGAAGTTGACCACAAAGGGGTCGAATGCAGCAGGCAGTGAGAGGATAAGCACATCCACAGACAGCTCGTGTGGAAGTGTGATATCAAGGCCCGACAGCTTTTCAACGAGCCCAATCATATGAACCCCATGCTCGCGGACCGAAGTCCCATCCCGCATGCGGCTCGTCATAAGCTTCTTGACAGCCGTGAACCTCTCATGTAGAGAGTTCTCCCCATACAGTTCTTTGAGATGAAAGAGTATGTCAGCAGCATACTTTGTCTTCTCAAAGCGCCGTTGCATTTCGTTAGACATCGATGCCATCACATAGCATCGAGTCTTAAGCTCATCGTCCCACCATTGTTTAAGCTTAACCAGCTCCTCAGGGCTGATATCGGCAGGGGCTTCCTTCGGAGGGCTCTTCTCTATCGTATAAAGAAGTTTCTCCGAATCCAACACAATGTTGAGGTTTCGAAGCCAGTCTTGGTAGTTCAGACCGATGAACTTGTTGCTATCCAGTATAGCAGCGAGTGGGTTTTTGATCGAAGACATTATAAATGCAGTTATACTGAAAAGAAAACAGACAATCATCACTAACTATATATAAAATAATCGCTAAGACATAAAACAAGGTCGTTAAGTTTTATGAATTACCCTCCCACTATTTTAACGATTTCACCACCCTCTAATGAAATCGAGAAAGAAAGTTTCTATAGTGGGTACACGGAGCCCAATCAAGCAATCATGGACTAAAATAATATCAGCCATCATGACCCCAAAAAGGTAGTTTCCGATTGCAACCGGTGCAACCTCCATGTATTCACCTCACGTCCAGTAAGGGCCCAATAATATGACGCCGTTTACTATCATGTGTCAAGATGACCCATCAATGTTGAGCCGTGAAGGACGGTCCCCTTAACGTCCCCAATATTATGAGCCAACGTTAAAGGGAGTTCCAACCGACTCACAACAATTGTCAATGGCGTGGACAGCTTTCCGACATACATGATGTAATGCCCAGATATTTTAGAAGTCCACAACTAGAAAGATATGATATTGAGGGATTACAATGCTATTTTATTCAATTCTTGATCAATCGAGTTTCAGATTTTATCTATGTATTGTTTAGCTTTTTATCTATTAAGAGCTAAATTCCAGATAGCAGGAATGCAATTACAGTAGATGTCTAAACAATTCCTACAAGCCAATCGAATCCTTTGTTTTAACTAAAACTGTTCGGTTTTCATATGCATTATTTGGTTTAAAACAGAGCACGCTTCTTTCAGAATTTGGCATATTGAATTGAATGCGTTTCTTTTCTTTCCTTAGGCATTTACAAATCATATAAATAGGATCTTAAGCTGCTTCATGCATCATTACTTTCAAAATCAAATCATATAAAGCGGTGCTATCATTCGATTCTGTTTGCATGATTATATGAGATTTTAAAGAAAGGAAGATGGCTTCGGCTGTTCTTCAAAACCAGAAAAGTTATGCTCTGTTTTTATGAAGGTTGCGTTTTACTGTGATTTTAATCCAGAAAGTTTACAGAAAATGGTTTGATGAAGTTCTTTTAGTTAGTTCTTAAGTTTTCTTCAGAAATTCCATCAAAGTAGCTTACAAGTAGCTTATTCGATCATTTCCAAAAATTTCTTCAGATATTTTGAATTCTTCAGACAAAGGTAACCTTCGTAGTTCATGGTTATCTACATGTTAAGTATGAGAGCTGGTTCTTATACCACTGCTGCTATTGCTTTGTCGAAAATATTTGAAGTATAGATTTCAGCTATCGTATTGTTTAAGTTTAGTAGTTGCGATCAGCAGTCGCACTATTTCATGTTCAGCTGTTGTATATTTTATTGTTCAGCACCTGATAGTTCGTTCGTCAATTGATAGTTCGTTCGTCAATTGATAGTTGTTCATCAGCTGGTAATTTGTTCATCAGCTGGTAAATTGTTCATCAGTTGATAGTTTGCCTTCAGTTGATAGTTTGTTCATCAGCTATTAGTATTCAGCAGATGCACTGCTTTCATAAATTCAGCAGGTGCATATTCAGCAGATGCATTTCTTTTGCTAAAACCAGCAGGTGTAATCTTTTGTTAACACCAGCAGGTGCGTTCATTTATTAGAATTCTGCAGCTTCATTCCTTTGTTAGAATTCAGTAGTTGCGTTGTCTTTGTGACATTCAGCAGATGCACTGTTCACCAGCAGATGCATTCCATTTTAGACATTTCAGCAGTTGCTTTATTGTTTTAAGTGCTAACGACATCGTTTCACTTTTCATTTATTTAAAAGACCTTGCGACTGGATTCTTGTCTTGCGACTGGTTTCCTATTCGTTGCGACTGGTATTGTAAATTCAGCAGGTATTAGTCTTGCGACTGGTACTATTCATTCTTCGTTTTCTTCAGCAGATAATGAAATTTCAGAATTCGATTCCTTATTCAATTCAGAATCATTTCCAAGATTGTATTCGATTTAACTGACAGATTCAAGTAGCCTTTTTATTTAGTTTTCATTTTCGCAAGCTTTACAGAGAAATCCTTTACAGTTCCAGAACATCATTAGACAAAAGAAAAACCAGTAATTCGTGCAAGAGAGAAATAAAACAGATTTTAGAAAGAAAAGAAAGAGCAGAATGATGTTTTAGAAAATATTTTAAGTTATGACAACTAAGAGGGTCCCCAGAAGAAGGGTGAGTGTGCGGCTGACGAACCGTATGCCCTTTCAACAGAGGAAGGATCAGGTGTATAGGTCGACGGATTTATATATCCCTTCTGTGGGGACCTCGGGTTGCTAATCTCATCTTACGAGGCGAATAAATATTACTCACAATTTTGTTCCTCTAATTTAAGCAAGAAGAAAAAGAAGCTACAATTTTTTTTTTTATACGGCGTGGTGCGCTTAAATGACCCTAAAGTTTTGTCAACTTGATCTCCTTGCTATTAATTAATTTTGCTGTTGTATAACTCTTTTATTCAATTCAAAATGCATAATAAGAGGTAAACACAATTTAACCATGAATTTAACTCCAACCTCATTATTTAGGATACATGAAGTCTAAAACATAAACTAGTACTCACTAGTAGCAAACATGTACATGGGTTCTTGTTTTCAAACATATTTGACAACTTCATATATTACAAAACTCTTGTTAAAACCCAAGTCACCACGTGCTAATCTTCATCTTGATCTATCATGGTCGTATCTGACTCGATCGTGCCCCACCTATTGCCATGCACACATACAGAACACAGCAATAGTCGGATGACTCCGATGAGAATACAATTCCCAGTATAAACAACATAACATGCAATATATCATGAGCATGGATGCAATGCATGTGGAAGGAATAGGCTATCAAGTCTGATATCAACAAATCTTGGTTCTTGGGATCCCGGGGAAGAAAATCCCAACCAACCACCGACTCTCCCAATCGAGGTGGCGTCAAGTATCTCAATCCCCTGACTCTGGTGCAACCATAGTGAGTCATCTAGCTCTGGAAGTAAATCTACATTCCGTGCCACTCAACTACAGCCCCCAAACGTCATTTGCACTCTAGGCTACCAGCCCTCTGTGCTTTTCAAGGTAGAGCTCAAGATGAATGCAACATAATCTTGATGCATTATTCTAAAATCAATCAACTATCTCGAATGTTCTATCCCATCTTTATTGATGTCGATTTATACCTTTCAATATCGATTCTGAAAGTGCTTCAAATCTGAAACATATATCAACAACAACAAGTTCATATCAAAATCTGCTCAACCACATATCAATTACCAATGGTAGAAATCACTACAACATCATAAGAATTCGAAATCAGCAATACTAGCAAGCTTCCTTTTCAAAGATAGCTCAAACTATATCCAATCCAATTCTACATCAATTCCAATTTAAATACAAGCTAAACCAGCAATCTATCAACCTAATTATATCAGCAGGTATATAGACCAATATGCTTCTTATCGGAACATATAAAAGTTCAAGAACACCAATACAACCTCGTAATCTGAACTCTGCCAATTCCAGATTCTCAAAACCTGATGAAATACATAAAAACTTACATCAAATCAAAGGCCTTGTCGTAAGGAGTCCAGAACACTTTACGGAATCGAAATCGGATACCCGGATCAAACGCTACAAGGATTTGAAAATAAACTCTAATTCAAGGTTTCTAGGTCTCGGTTTTCTCTCCAATATTTTGAAGCATTTCTCATGAAGTAGAGGTGAATCACACGTGCCATGCTGATCTTTTCCATACCAAGATAAGATATGTATTGTCATATTTTCACTTTAGTCCCTGAACTTCAGAAATTGCAAAACCGTCCTCGGCCCTCAATTTAATTCAATTTCAATCCAAAATCATTCAAGAACATTAGAACTTAATTCCAAACTCTTAATATTCTTAAATTTTATATTTGATTAAAATTAACTAATCTTGGATTATTAAATCAAATAATCCCGAGCCTTACACCTTCACCATGAGCCATAGTGCTAGAAACTGATATCAGGAGTTTGATCAAGCAAATTGGACCAAAATGTTTAAAGTGTTGTCATAATTTCAGAAGAGCACAATTGTGATTTTTATCACAGCTCCAGAGAATGTTTAAAGAAAATGTTTTCAGAATTTGATTATGTTTTATGCTTTCAGTTTCTATCAGAATTCTCAGATATAGATATATATATTAGTGCCCTTGTTCATTTCAAAGCGTACGCAGATTTCAGATTATGTATTCAGTTTCAGTATCAGTTCTATTGCATGATTTTGCTATTCCAGATTTACCTGCTGAGCCTTCGGCTCACTAGTTTTCATTGAGTGCAGGTGATCAGCAGTAAGAGCTGGAGGGAGATGATCAGAAAGGGAGGATGTGTTTATCGTGGACATCTTCCATTGTTCATTTCAGCTTTTGATTTTGATGTACAGAACTTAGTTATAGTTTTGTATTTTAGCAGATTTCTAGTTTCTCATTTTGTAGAAATCTGTATGAACTTTTGGAGTAAAGATATATGCTAGTTCACTGGTATTTTATCAGCTGGTATTTCAATTCCACGTGAGTTATTTTATTAACAGAGAATTTAGTTCCATGTTTTATATACCCTTCCTGCTGATTTCCTTCACTTGTTAGGAAACGTGTTTACCCTTGCAGCTGATTTTACTTCCGCTCACGTCATTGTTTCAATTGTTCCGCATTCAGCAGTAATGTATTGTGTTTATTCGCAATTTATTCCAGAATTTAGTAACGACTTTTTTGTTTATTAAGATTGAAATTTTTGGGTCTTTCAATTCGAACCCCAAAATTCTAAATTTCTTTTGAGAAAAGTCCGGTCGTTACAGTTGGTATCAGAGCATGGTCCTTGAAATAAACACACTTCCAGTCTGAGCAGATCTCTCCAGCCGCTTCTAAAATTTGTGAGTTTTAATTCATGTTTTAGCATAAAGTAATCTCTCATATAGAATTGTGGTGGATTTGGGTTACCCTTACAGATATGTCAAGAAGATGTAGAGGAAGAGGAAGTTTTACAGAAGCAGATAGTGAGTCTGATGGAGCGAACCCCATCCTCAATACCATGGCTCAGCTGTTAGAGCGCTTAGTTAACCAAAACAATAATGGGAATGGACAAACCTCAGGAAGAATAGTTAGTCGTGAAGATCCACAGGAGAGGTTTAGAAGAGAGAGACATCAGGAATTTTTTGGTACTACTGATCCCCTTATAGAAGAGAGTTGGATTAAATCCATAGAGGTGATTTTTGACTATTTGCAACAGACTGAACAAGAAAGACCTCGGTGTGCGATTTACATGCTGAGAGGAGATGCTATGATATGGTGGGAAGGAGCCAAGTTAATAGTAGACTTGGAAATTCTTACCTGGGAAGAGTTTAAGAGAGTGTTCTATGAACAATACTTTACGACAGATGTAAGACAGCAGTTGCGTAGTGAGTTTTTAACTCTTAAGCAGGGAGAGATGTATATGCGGGATTATATCCGTAAGTTTGAGAGAGGTTGTTATTTTGTTCCTTTAATTGGGACAAATGCAGACATGAAGCTAGAACATTTTGTTGATGGGTTGAAGCCGATGATTAGGCATGATGTTAGATTGGCAGAACCCGTAGATTATAGATCAGCTGTGAATAAGGCCCTACGGTCAGAACAAGATTGGAAAGTAATTGAAGAAGAGAGACAATTAAAAAGACAAGCTTTTCAGCAGAAGGACCGTAGGAAAAATAAGAAACCAAATAATAACCAGCAGGAGTCTCAAGAAAAAGGACCCTTAGTTGTTCAGCCTATCTCTGCTGTTCCTAATTCAGGAACTAGGCCTCCATGTCCAACTTGTAAGAAAAGCCATTCAGGCCAGTGTCTTTTTGGCCAGAGAGTGTGTTATACTTGTGGTAAGCCAGGCCATATGTCTAGGGAGTGTTCCCAGAAGCGACCACTCATCACCGGTAGAGCTTACATAATGACAGCTGCAGAAACCCCAGCAGATACCTCAGCGGCGATGGGTAAGACTTTGTTGCCAATATGTTTACATTAGCATTGTTAGATTCTGGTCAACTTGTATTTTGTATCAGATAGGTTTGTTAAGAAATTTATATCTAACTTAGAAGAAATATAAGTAGAGTACTGTATTTAGATCCTTTTGAGTTCGAGTTTAATTCCCGTATGTTTAGAATTGTTCATCTTCCGGTGAATGGTAATATCGGAACTTGACGCTATGTAATCGGTAGTTGTTAGTCGAATTAGTGTCTGGTTTGATAGACAACAGCTGATAGCGTAGCTGTCGTTTGATGTTGCAGCACCAAAGTTCATTTTTCAGCACTTGCATTCCATTATTATGACCAGCAGCTGCACAGTTCATTTCCAGCAGTTGCATTATATCGTTGTATCCAGCAGTTGTATTCATGTTGTTTCGCAACGGCATCGTTATTAATACGTTTGTCTTTAGTAAAAAGATCTTGCAGCTGGTTCCTATTTATTCCCAGCTGGTTTCTTTCAACACTACTCATGAACAGTAGAAATTTGTTTCGTTTCCAAATACTGTTCCATTTTGTTGCGTCTGATTTCATTTCATCGATGCGTCTCTTATAGTAGAAATAGATGCTCATATAAGAACCTATTTAAGTAGCGTTAGGTTTAAATTATGAAGAAATTCTAGTAAAGATTCTTTTAAAAGAAAAACGTAAGTTAAAGATTAGAACTATCCCTTGATTAAGATGCAGTGGGTAAGTCACATTGAAAGAGAAGTTATGTGGGAAAGTGATTATGACTTGTAGAAAAGCAGTGTCCTAAATGATATGGTTCAACAGAATTTTGATATAAAGTCTTTTTATTTTCTAAAATGCCACCTGGGCGTCACCTACTGGCTAAACTTCATACGAGAAATCTTTTTGTATCGTTTTAAGATTCGTTTTGTGAAAAGAAGAGTCTCTTTTTCCCAAACATGCCTCCAAAGAGGGAAAAAGGTGAAAAAATTCTCACTATTGCTTCCACTCCCACCTTTACAAGTATTTTTGACAAGTTCCACTTGCTTTTCGTGCACCTAGTCTGATTTTTCAATACAGTGCAGAAAACATATATGTATACGACTCATGATTAAGGTTAGACATGTCCATGCCACCACCATTCATGTTCAAACAACAGTTACGAGGAAAAAAGCAAACAGCATAATTTTTGGGACTATGTTAATTTTATTAAAATAAATCTCAACACAGCATGTATAACAATAATAGAGAGAACACTTGTCCTTCGCGTATATTCGAGACGTGGAATATCTGTGTGCTTCACAAATTTCAAGCTTTGTTCCTCCTAGTCCTACCAACTTCTGCATAAATATACCAAGGCTATTTCACGTTATTTGCTATCAGCCAAAAGTTTTATCCAGTATATACCGAATAAGCGGTGGGATCCCAACGTTATCAAAAAAGGCTAAATTTCGGCTAATTACTAAAATTAAATGTAGAAATTCAATGTATTTAAGGTATGATGATGCATGTACGCGGAACTAAAATATTAATCAAATTTAGTTTAGTAAGGCGGTCGTTGATATTTGTTTTTAATTATAAAGGAACGTCAGCAATGCCAAGTTGCCAACACTATATCGCTAATTATCCGTATTCAGTCAGCACTCCATGAAAAACCATAAAAGCTAACAAGGGTTTCAGAAAAAAACCTTATTGTATGAAGACAGAATTTTGGTTACTTATATGAGTCGTTGATGACTATAATCATAATTTCTCACACACTAATTAATCTTTTCCAGTTTGCTCATAGATTATTCAGAATCCAATGTAACTTTCGATTTTAATATTAATTAGTATATGCTTCTGATATTCTTTTTGTATTATCTAGTACACTGTAGCTAGGCAATGATACTAAAGGAGATAGATTTGCTTAAAGGAGGATTAATAAATTATCAAGCACGAAGATACTTACAAAATCAAAATATTTTCGTTCTAAATGTTATTGTCATATCAAT
>KV016799.1:8344-18626 GCA_001598015.1 Dorcoceras hygrometricum
TCAGCACGCACCATTATTTCAGCACTCACGCATACAGTTCAGCACACAAGCACAGTAAGTCTCGAACTGATTTATGTGGAACATAAATCTGTTTGAGTTGGTTTTAAAATATTAGGATTCAGTTCTGGTATTTTCCGCATGATTTTTAAATCATACCAGATCTGTCTCCGGTGCTCTTGTGATTTTAGATGTTCAAGAACCTTGAGCTATTGCAGCTCGTTTATAGCAGCGCGCAAAATTTTTACTGTTTGTCAAATCAGCGCTGGCTATCTTTTTGATCCTATTTACGGACCAACAAAATTATTTTTTTTAAACAAAATTTTCTGGTCCGAAATAAGAACTGGACCCACCAGACCCAAAAATCAACCGCTACCGTTACTCACGATGATGGGCCCTGTCTCCGGTTGCTCTTTGTGATTTTTAGATGTTCAAGAACCTTGAGCTATTGCAGCTCGTTTATAGCAGCGCGCAAAATTTTTACTGTTTGTCAAATCAGCGCTGGCTATCTTTTTGATCCATTTACGGACCAACAAAATATTTTTTTTAAACAAAATTTTCTGGTCCGAAATAAGAACTGGACCCACCAGACCCAAAAATCAACCGCTACCGTTACTCACGATGATGGGCCAAGGTTCGAGATTCCACGACGAACCCAGCGAGCCGAGATCGGGCTCGGCCCATGACCAGGTTTTTATTCAATAACTTGGTTCGCTATTGTACATCCAGTTTTAGTAATTCATTGATCGTGCACGAAATCTAATAAATATTACTTTAAGATTTGTTTCTCGTATTGTGCTAGTATTATTGGATCTGTATTTATAGATCAGAATCTTAATTTTGATTAACACAAAATCCGTTGTTATTTTACTATCGATTTGTACTAAGTGCACAGCGAACCAGATCGGAAGCGAGCTGGTACAGAGATAGAAGTAAGCTGGATGAAGATAAATGTAGCGGCTCAGCAGCGAGGTGGAACAAAGCACTGTAGCACATCGAACCAAGAGCATATTGAGAAGATGCCCAAGCTGGAACAGTGAGGGGACGCCCGAGCTGGTCCAGCAAAGGACAACCAGATCGCAGAGGACACCCAAGCTGGTTCACCAGCTTGGAGCAAGAGCAGGTCAAGTGCAGAAAAGATTAAGACCAACTTAGTTGAGAAGCGACCAACTCAGTGACAAACCAGCTCAGACGAACAAAGCAGTTTGAACATAAGTATTGTGGAGATTGCATTAGTTCAAACTGATTTTCTTTGTCCTGTCTACACCAAGTACACAATTCTCGTACTCAAAGTCAGCAATGGCTACAACATTAAATGTGGACAAATCTCAAAGTCATAAAGCCTGTAGACGAATTAAATGTGGGACACAAAGTACAACCGTACCAGATCCTTTTCAGAAGACTTATCAACGGATGGAAAGATGTGTCCAACGGGCAAAACATGCACATGGCTATTTATATGAAGAAGACGATGAGCAGTAATAAGTGTGCAAGGGAGAGCCTAGCAAAGAGAGCAGGTGTGCATAAGCTAAAACAGAATACAAGTCTACTGCACAACCCTGGGAAGAGATTGGTAAAACCAGCTCGGACACGAGCACTTCTCAGTGTGTGAGATTTTAACTTTGAGAGATTGAGCATACACTATAATCTCACACACGATTCACTCACATATATTTGAGAGAGCTGATTAGATTAGCTGAGTGAATAAAATATAAAACTTTCCATTGTAGTATTTGGACATAGACGTTAAACAAGTCTACGTTGTCTTTCGCACTGGGACGTTAAAGAAGTGTCCGAGCCTTTCTCACCGAGGCAGTAAATAAGTGAGTTAGACACACGCAGCTTGCGGGCTAGCGTGCAGTGGTTTCTAGGAGTTCTTGTGGCTACTGGTCGTAGTAGTAGGTTGCAGCGAGGGTCGCTATAATCAAAGTCTTCTAGTGGATCCTTCCAGATTGCGAAAGAAGGGGAGATGTAGGAGATTCAACTCTGAACTTCCATAAACACATTGCAGCGTATTTCTTTACTACTTACTACATTTACATTCACGCATTGCATATTTATTTACTACATTTAAAACTATTTATGGGCTTTCGAGTATAAGAGTTCAGTTTGAGTTGGTTCCGTATGATTTTAATTCAACTCAATCTGTATCTCCGTGCACAAACTTTCAAGAACACTGAGCTATTGCAGCTAAAGATTTATTGAACCAGATTGCTTGTGCTAAACCAGCTCGCAGAGCTGCTAGTAATCCGGACCAGCTCGCAGAGCGGTTGGTCCAGCTTCACGCTACTCTGGTTCATAGTTGCATGCTGTTTTCAACTCATTTTTTTTAAATGCGCGTAACTCACAGGGTTGATGTTTGGGCTATGTGAGAGCCTACGTGGATTGTGGCAGAGCTCATGAACACCCACGAAATTCGATACTAACAAGTATGCAAGGTGCTCAAACATCAAATTATGATTGCTATTGAAAAAATACAACTTCTGATAAATCAAATGAAAATGGGAACAAAATTTGATCATTAGTTCTAATATTTTAATAAAATATGACACCAAAAATAAGAAGTCACCTGGAAGTTTGTGAAATAAACCCCGGGTGTGATTTATATTTTCAAAAAATAATAGGAATTTACAATAAATTGAAATATATAAATAATGCAGAAAGTGAGACTCCAATGTCTTTTTGCCGATGTTGTTTTTGGTCTTGGGAGTTTGCCATCTTCTTTGGTCCATGATCCCACATTCTTTTTGCAAAACTGTCTGCCTGCTTCCAATTATTCCAAAAATGATGTAAAATATGTAGGCTCTTTTGTATGTGAATTTATCCGCTAAAATATTTTTGGACTTGACCAGACCAATTTTAATTTTGGTACAAACAATATTATATATTAAGATGAATTTCAGAAGTTTTGGTAATGAAAAATAGACAAGAAAATAAATACATAAAAGAGGTCAATTGGACCAAAGTGACAAGATCTGGACGACGCTTACTGCGTTGGATGTAGAAATCAGATCGGAGCAGAGTCAAGCTGGTCAAGGAAAAACCAGCTCAGAGCATTCAGGTATGCTGGTTTAGAACAAACCAGCAAATGTATTCTGTATTAAGGTGTGCTGATCTAAGACAAATCAACTGAATAATAGGTCTTGCACATATCAGTTTGAATATCTTAACCGGATAAGGGAAAGTCACTTGAGAAAATACGAAGAGCAGGAAAACAGTGATCTACAGCTATAAGTACAAATCACAGATAACAGACCAGCTGGGGTGATGAGTAACCAGCTGGAAGATTAGTTGAGAAAACCAGCTCAGAGCAGATTAACTTTACAAGTGGCATGAAGCTGAGGATTTGAGCATAATGAAATTAATACTTGAATCAGTATAAAGAAGAGGCAAGAGCAGTATGGTTTCGATCAAGATAAGAATCTGATCAAAGAAGAGAAGCTCAATACTCTGGAACCAGATCGGGAGGCAAGCTGAGTTAAAGGCAACTTAGCAATATGTATTTTGGAATGTTTGAATCTACGTACAATTTGATTTGAAACATTCGACATCTCTGCAGTGATGTGTAGTCGTTGGAACTACTTTTGGTTAATATCAGATATGCAGAGATACGGTACAAACTAAAGACGGCGCAGAGTCACTAAAAAGGGCAATGCATTTAATGGAGCTGTACTTTCATCGTACATGCATTTAAGGAGTCGCAGAAAATTCAATTTGGATGCATACAACGTGTCTACTGACTACATTTATTACCGTTGTATCCAAATAGTATATATAGAAGAGAAGAGCAGCTGTGAAGGCGTAACGAATTAGCCGAACACAACGAGATTGTTGAACACATGAGATAACCAGTCCTTCGCTGAAGCAGAGTCATCTTGATTCAGCTCACACAAGTGACACATGCAGATTGCTTATATCATTTTAAGTGTCACACACTCTTCTATTTACACACTCTGTAGCATTGAGCACTTGTTGTAAAGCATAAACAGATAGTGTCAAAGTGCTAGAAGAGCACAACCAGCTTAGAGCTGAGATTGTTGTATTATGAACCAGATCGTGGGTATGTATTTCGTTGGTTGTTTGCTAGGAGTTCTCGTGGCTGCTGGTAGCGGGAGTGGGTTTGTACAAAGGGTTGTATAAATCAAATCTTCTAGTGAAACCTTCCCATTGAGGAATAAGGGGAGACGTAGGAGAATTTGCTCCGAACTTCCAGAAACAAATCTCTCTTCCCTACATCTTTTACATTCACGCATTGATTAAATTTTTCACTTATTGAATCGTATTATTTACACATAAAAATAATTTTATCATGCGAGACAACAGTATTCACTGAGAACATCTTCCTAACTGATAACTCGGCTGGAAGTTTGCGTCAAGCTGTAACATTTTTTAAACGAATTTTCAAATCAAAATATCAAAGGAGTTCATTCACCCCCCTCTGAACTCCCGAGCGTATTTTCGATCCTAACAAGTGGTATCAGAGCAGGTTTCTCAGTGATTGAACAATTTATTCATTCATACTTATTTAAATATGTCGATTTCTCATAATAAAATTCCTATGTTTTCCAAGGAGGAATACGATGTCTGGAAGATCCGGATGCAGGCACACCTAGCAGCACAAGATGGCGATATGTGGTTCGTAATCACCAACGGACCAATATAAATACTGAAAATGAACACTGCTGTGGCGATAACTGCTGGTGCACCCCAATGGATTGAGAAACTCAGACAGGAGTGGACCTCGGAAGATAAAAAGAAAGCAAATTTGGATAATGTCGCTAAGGATATACTCTAAAAGATGCTAGACAATAATCTGTTTAGCAAAATCCAGACATGCACGACTGCTAAGGAGATCTGGGAAAAGTTGACACAAATATGCGAAGGGAATGAGGAGAAAAAGGAAAACAAGTTGACCGTGGCCTTACAAAAGTTCGAACTAATCAAGATGAAACCCGAAGAGAAATTTGGATAATGTCGCTAAGGATATACTCTAAAAGATGCTAGACAATAATCTGTTTAGCAAAATCCAGACATGCACGACTGCTAAGGAGATCTGGGAAAAGTTGACACAAATATGCGAAGGGAATGAGGAGAAAAAGGAAAACAAGTTGACCGTGGCCTTACAAAAGTTCGAACTAATCAAGATGAAACCCGAAGAGACCATGGCCGAGTTTGATGAAAGGTTCAGCTCCTTGGTGATTGAGCTGGCTAGACTGAACAAGACATACAGCAACCAGGAGCTAGCCCTGAAAGTAATGCGAGCACTTCCCAAGGAATGGGATGTGAAAACCATGGCTATGCGGGAATCAAAAGATTTAAACAAGATGGAGTTGCATGACTTGTTTGCCAACCTAAAGGCTTACGAGTTTGAACTGGAAACGAGAGCAGAAGCGGAGCCATCAGCGTCTCAACCTACTAGAGCTCTCGCCGCTACAATTCCAGAGCAAAGCCCATGCTCCACAAGCATCAGACCAGCTGAGGAGATGAGTAAGGATGCAATGGCCTTGTTCATAAGAAAATTTGGAAAATTTATGCGGAAGCATAATCCTAAACCCTCTTCTTTTGATTCTCCTAAAAGAAATTTTAATACTCCTTCTGACGATAAATGTTATAACTGTGGTAGGCCTGGTCACTTCATGGCTGATTGCAGGAAGTCAAGAAAAGATGAAAAGAAGCCACCAGAGCGTAGCAATAACAAGGACAAGAAGGAGAAAAAGGCTTACTGGAAAGGGAGAACCGAGAAAGCCATGGTGGCTGAGAAAACAAGAGTGCATGGGCTGACTCAGATTCATAGGAATCAAGCTCTGGAACCTCCTCATCAAGCGAAAGTGAGGATGAAGTACAGTGTCTCATGGGTGATGACACTAAGGAGGTATTTGACTTTTCCAGTCCTGAATTTACACGTGAGGACCTTGTTACTGCGCTAAATGAAATGGTCCTCGAATACAAAAAACTTTCTCAATGATTCGAGGAAGTTAAAGTTGAAAAAGAAAGCTGTGCAACGAGCGCTGAGCTAGTTGACTCAAGCAATATGCAAGCTGCTCTAAGTAAGCTTGTAACTGAGAATGAAGAATTAAGAAGCAGGTCCGAGGAGATACTGGATGAGAACCATCGGTTGGCTGGAATAATAAGCTCCTGGACCAGATCTTCTGCCTCACTACAAAAACTGCATGGAGCTACAAAGCCATCTGGTGATAAAATCAGATTGGGCTACAATAGCTGTAACGCCCCAAAATCCATAGGGCTACATATATGAATCTTATTTATTTTAAAGGTCAAAATGACAATTTAAATGTTAGCATAAGCTATATTATGAAATCTGATTCTATTAATTTCAGAATTGAGATACGACATAGCAAGTTCCAGCAGATGTCACTCCAAGCGCAACTCACGAGCACGTTTTATAAATCAGTTGAAAATGATTTTTAGGAGAACGAAATGATTTATTTCTAAAAGGGTTTGGTAGATTTGCAAATTAAAATATGAGAGAGAAATTTTACTAAAATTCATAACTTTAGATAAGGTGTGTCATGCTTGATGATAACACCTCACTTGCCACTAATCCCTCCCATACAAATACCTGTTTTTGAAGGAAAGATTCATTTCATTCACAGAAAGAAAACTCTTTTGTGTTCTCTCAAATATTTTAAAAGAAGCTCGCTATGATTGCTTGAGGAGGAGGAACTCTGCAAGAACCAACTGCCGTCGTAAAGCTCAAGTTCTAAGGCAAGTAAAAGCTAATCCTTGCTACACCATCCGGCCCAACGGGCCCGGGTCCAACGGATGAACATTCGGTTCATCCCCATCACCGTGATTTCATCGTAACTCCGATCGCCGATCAGATCGGACCGATAGACTCAGTTTCCAAACTGAATACTATGATCTGAAAAACTATTTTTCAGAACCCCAGTGCAAAATGACCGTTTTGCCCCTCAACAGCGGGAAATCACGATTTGACCCCTGTTGACTTTTAGGAAGTCGCACTCCCCAAAATCCTCTTCTCATGCTCAACACATTGAGCTGAGTATCCGTTCGGGAATCTCGAATCCAGTACTTGTGTGACCCTCAATGGTTCAGGGATACAGCTAGCCGTGGGCCCACAACCATTGCGGCTCCGGAATCACAATTCCAGACTTGCCCATCGGATCATGGTAAGAGCGTCTAGAAACATCGTCCCATGATCCCTAGGTATCACTGATAGTGCCTGCAAGAACCAGTTGGTCGTGGTTAGCGTACAGTACGGTAATTTCAATCCATATATCCTGATCAGATCAACGACCATTGGTAAATCGAGAGTCGCTAAAGATCCGATAGCTATGCATACATCTTGGAGATCGAATAGTGACATCGCGAGTGTAACTAGGTAAACACATTTACCTAAAATACTTCTAGTACTCTGGCCAGAGATTCATACACTATTATCCCCTCAGATAGCATAGGATATCCACGCATGTCTGCGAGCGGTGAATCCTCGACAACGATGCATCGCAGAATACACAGTGACTATTAGATGTGTTTCATGATAGCCGTCATACCCACTATCACATCTAACATACACTATAGTGCATTCTAGGTCTTTACTCAACGCAATTGTTAATCATCATACAACACAATGAAAGTAAAGAATGCCATATAAATAAATGCGAATATCATATATAAAGATTGTTTCATACAAGAGTCTATAAACCCACACGCCACAAGTTGGCTAGTTGGGCATCTACTCTAACAGTCACTTCAAGCGCAACTCACGAGAAGGTTTTAGAAATCTGTTGAAAATGACTTTTAGGAGAACGAAATGATTTCTTTTTAGAAGGGTTTGGTAGATTTGCAAACTAAATATTGAGAGGGAAATTTTACTAAAATTCATAACTTTAGATAAGGTGTGTCATGCTTGATGATAACACCTCACTTGCCATTAATCCATCCCATACAAATACCTATTTTTGAAGGAAGATTCATTTCATTTAGAGAAAGAAAACTCTTTTGTGTTCTCTCAAATATTTTAAAAGAAGCTCGCTGTGATTGCTTGAGGAGGAGGAACTCTGCAAGAACCAACTGCCGTCGTAAAGCTCAAGTTCTAAGGCAAGTAAAAGCTGATCCTTTCTACACCATTTGAAGCATATATTGATTTTCTCATTTTATGGATCTGCTTGCTTGTATGTTCAAGTTATGTTTAAGTTTATGTTCAAAGAAGTTTTACGAGTGTTTAAAGAAAAGAAAGATTGAGTTCAAAATTATGTTTTCTGCTTCCAAAGTCTGAATGTTTTAAGAAAGTTAAGGATGTTTAAAAGAACTGAGGAGTTCAGATTTGAGTCACGTATGTTTATGAATGTTCTTTTTTCTGGTGAATTGTAACATTTGAATTTGACTCTATGTAATCAGAGATGCTAGTCGAATCAGAAACTAAGTCTGGTTTGATAGGCAGAACTGGTATCGTAGATGACGTTCATGGTGTTGCAGCACCAAGTTCTTATACAGACTTTGTTTCCTATGTTAGCGACTAAATTTCATATCCAAAAACAGAAGTTTTCATTTCAGTTGGTGTTTTCGTTGTTGGGGATAAGCGGTGGCGTATCCGGATCCCGTCTCCCGAAGGCGCAGCGGAAGTTTAAAATTTAAGCGCCGGGAAACGTTCAATACAATAAAATCATGCTATAAACCATTCATAGGATGATTAGTAGATTACCTTGCTGGAGACTTGCGCCTGGCTCCAACCGGAATTACAAGAAGACCGGCTCTTCACGGTAGCGGCTGTAGATTCGTCAATCAGGTCCACGACCGGAAGGGAGACTCCTTCGTCAGCCTGCACTAGAAGGCCCGACGAGATCAGCGCGGACGGATTTGTTAGAGTAGATGCCCAACTAGCCAACCTGTGGCGTGTGGGTTCATAGACTCTTGTATATGACAATCTTTATATATGATATTCACATTTATTTATATGGCATTCTTTACTTTCATTGTGTGTATGATGATTTACAATTGCGTTGAGTAAATACCTAGAATACACTAAAGTGTATGTCAGATGTGATAGTGGGTATGACGGCTATCATGAAACACATCTAATAGTCACTGTGTATTCTGAACATGTTCCTAGTCGATTGGGCCGTCAAAATGAGGATAAGGCCGCCCGAGCTCGAGACTAGTATCTGCGATGCGAAGTACCATGTTTCATTGGTAGGGAACATTGTGATGTTCTGAGCATGCAGATAGATAGTGACCTGGTGATCTATCAAACTACCCTCGTTCGGACTTTCCAAGTAGTTACCATTTGTCGAGTGGATAAGTCCGAGATCTTGGTTGTACTGATTAGTCCTCACGACTCGAAACATCATTGAGACTCTACATGATAGGCGTCTCACTTTGTCTTAGCTTATTTTATATATAGTTAGTAATGTATGTCCGTTTTCCTTTCAGTATTACTGCTTATAAAATGGTTTCGATGAAAAACCCGCTCGCTGCTATACTGGATAGCAACAGGTTCACCGGTCTGAACTACCAAGACTGGCTCCGTAACCTCAATCTTGTATTGGCTTCGGAGAAGCTCCTCTATACGATAGAGAAGTCCCCTCCGGAGGAAACCCCTGCCAACATCAGCCCTGAGGAGCTGATTACGCTTAACCAATGGCGGGACGACGAGGTTAAAGCTCGATGCTATGTGATGGCGTCGATGTCCAACGAAATGCAACGACGCTTTGAGAAGACAAAGTATGCTTCTGCCATACTCTTTCATCTCAAGGAACTGTACGGGGATAACTCTCGACATGAGAGGTTCACGGCTGTCAAGGAGCTGATGACGAGCCGCATGCGCGATGGGACTTCGGTCCGCGAGCATGGGGTTCGTATGATTGGGCTCGTTGAAAAGCTGTCGGGCCTTGATATCGCACTTCCACACGAGCTGTCTGTGGATGTACTTCTCCTCTCGCTGCCTGCTGCATTTGACTCCTTTGTGGTCAACTTCAACATGAACAAGCTGGAAGCCACCCTCGAAGAGGTGGTTAACATGCTCGTAGTGTTCTAAGGGACCATAAAGAAGGACAAACCCGTCCTCCTTCTGGGTTCTTCTTCCTCTGCGAAGAAGGGGCCCAGACGCAAGAGCAAGAAGCGTTCTGCTCCTGCGAAGGAGGAAAAGTCCGCCAAGAAGCCAAAGGCAAAGGCTTCCAAACCAAACAAGCATGAGGATGTTTGCCACCACTGCCACAAGGCTGGGCATTGGAGGAGGAACTGCAAGGAGTACCTCGAGCAGTTGCGAACTGCGAAAGGTATGTTCTATGTTGAAATAAATATA
>KV016802.1:1184-17262 GCA_001598015.1 Dorcoceras hygrometricum
TATCCACTCGACAAATGGTAACCACTTGGAAAGTCTGAACGAGGGTAGTTCGATAGATCACCAGGTCACTATCCATCTGCATGCTCAGAACATCACAATGTTCCCTACCAATGAAACATGGTACTTCACATCGCAGATGCTATTCTCAAGCTCGGGCTGCCTTATCCTCATTTTGACGGCCCAATCGACTAGGAACGAATTCAGAATGCACAGTGACTATTAGATGTGTTTCATGATAGCCATCATACCCACTATCACGTCTAACATACACTATGGTGCATTCTAGGTCTTTATCCAACACAATTGTTAACATTATAATCATAATGAAGATAAAGAATACCATAAATAAATGTGTATTTCATAAATAAAGATTGTCATATACAAGAGTCTATAAAACCCACACGCCACAAGTTGGCTAGTTGGGCATCTACTCTAACACCCTTTGTGGTCAACTTTAACATGAACAAGCTGGAGGCCACCCTTGAAGAGGTGGTAAACATGCTTGTCGTGTTCGAGGGGACCATAAAGAAGGACAAGACCGTCCTCCTTTTGGGCTCTTCTTCCTCTGCGAAAAAGGTGCCCAAACGCAAGGGTAAGAAGCGTTCTACCCCTGCGAAGGAGGAAAATCCCGCCAAGAAGCCCAAGGCAAGGACTTCAAAACCGAAAAAATCTGAGGATGTTTGTCACCACTGCCACAAGCCTGGGCATTGGAGGAGGAACTGTAAGAATTACCTCGAGCAGTTGCGAACTGCGAAAGATATGTTCTACATTGAAATAAATATGTCTCTTAACTCGACTTCTTGGGTACTTGATACCGGATGTGGATCTCATATCTGCAATGACTTGCAGGTAATGACAAGAAGCCGGCGTCTTAGAGAGGGTGAGATCCACTTGAGGCATGGCAACGGAGCAAGGGTTGCGGCCGAAGCTATATGAGATGTTTATTTATTTCTTTCTTCAAATTTAAGTTGTTGTTGAGAAATGTTTTATTTGTTTCTGAATTAATAAAGAACATCATTTCCGTTTCTATGCTTGATAGTGATGGATATTCTTATCATTTTGCCAATTCGATTTGCAATATTTACAAGAATGAATGTTTAATTGGAATTGGGGAACGCGAAAACGATCTATACGCCTTAAAATTGTGAGAAGTTCCAACTCACGGTGTGGAAACACACACGACAACGATAAAAAGGAAAAACGATAGTTTGAACCCGGCACAACTTTGGCACGCTAGGCTAGGTCATGTTTCCTTAAATAGGATGAACAAGTTGATTAGGAGTTACATGTTTAATATTTCTGATATTAACTCCCTACCAACTTGTGAATCTTGTCTCAAGGGAAAAATGACAAAATTGCCCTTCACGGGCAAGCCTAAACGTGCTCAAGGCCTATTGAATTTGATCCATACTGATGTGTGTGGCCCACTTAGCATTGGTACTAAGTCCGGTCACACCTACTTCATCACCTTTACCAATGGTCACTCTAGGTATGGGTACTTGTACTTAATGAAGCACAAGTCTGAATCCTTTGAAAGGTTTAAAGAATTCAAGGCTGAAGTAGAAAATCAATTGGGAAAAAGTATTAAAACACTTCGATCCGATCGAGGTGGAGAATACTTGAGTGCCGAATTTCAAGACTATCTTAAAGAGAAAGAGATTCTCTCACAGTGGACCCCTTCGGCCACACCACAGCTCAACGTTGTAGCGGAGCGTCGTAATCGGACCTTGATGGACATAGTTCGATCTATGATGAGTTTCACTGAACTCCCTGCTTTGTTTTGGGGCTATGCGCTCGAAACGGCCGTAATGTTGTTGAACAATGTCCACACCAAGGCAGTGGATAAAACTCCATATGAGATATGGATGGGCTAGCCGCTCAAGTACTCATACTTGAGAATTTGGGGATGTCCTGCTTACGTGAAGCAGAACGTGGGAGATAAGCTGGATAATAGATCCATCTTATGCTACTTCATTGGGTATCCAAAGAATATTGGATACTGCTTCTACTATCCCAATGAAACAAAAGTGTTTGCTTCTAGAAATGCCACCTTTCTGGAAAGGGAATTTCTACTTGATAGAAAATGCAAGATAGTAGAACTGGAAGAGGTTCGAGAACCAACTGAAGTACCAAGTGAATCTCCCGCACCTCAAGAGCCAATCCTTGATATGGACACACCTAGGAGATCTGAAAGGGTTCCTAGGGCTCCTATTAGATATGGTTTCCTCCTTGAAGATGATCAAACTGTTGGATGTGATCCAAGAACCTTCAAGGAGGCAATTTCCGATGCTGATTCTAATTTGTGGCTTGAAGCAATGCAATCTGAGATTGACTCAATGCATTCAAACCAAGTTTGGACTCTTGTAAATCCTCCCGAAGGAATAGTTCCTATTGGGTGTAAATGGATATACAAGAGAAAACTTGGGCTTAAGGAGGCAATTTCCGATGCTGATTCTAATTTGTGGCTTGAAGCAATGCAATCTGAGATTGACTCAATGCATTCAAACCAAGTTTGGACTCTTGTAAATCCTCCCGAAGGAATAGTTCCTATTGGGTGTAAATGGATATACAAGAGAAAACTTGGGCTTGATGGTAAGGTACTGACCTACAAGGCATGACTGGTTGCGAAAGGTTACACTCAAAGACAAGGTGTTGACTATGATGAAACTTTTTCACCAGTCGTAATGTTCAAGTCAATTAGAATCCTACTAGCCATAGCCGCATGGTACGACTATGAGATATGGCAAATGGATGTGAAAACTGTGTTCCTTAATGGAAACATTAAGGAAGAGATCTATATGACGCAGCCTGAGGGTTTCACATCTATAGGAAGTGAGCATAAAGTATACAAACTTCAGAGATCGATCTACGGTCTCGAACAAGCATCGAGAAGTTGGAACCTGAGATTTGATGAAACAATTAAAGAATTTGGTTTCATCAAGAATCCCGAGGAGTCATGTGTGTATAAGAAGGTATTTAAAAATGCGGTGACATTTGTACTTTATGTTGATGACATTCTACTCATTGGGAATGACGTATGAATGCTGCAATCAACTAAAGTATGGTTGTCTAGTAGATTCTCTATGAAGGATATGGGTGAAGCATCCTATATTCTAGGAATACAGATCTGTAGAGATAGATCAAAAAGATGCTCGGACTCACCCAAGCGATCTACATCGATACCATACTTAAGCGGTTCTCAATGGAAGAGTACAAGAGAGGACACCTACCTATGTGCCACGGGATCACTCTATCTAAGTCTATGTGTCCGAAGACTGATGAGGAGATAGAGAGTACTACACGTGTGCCATATGCCTCGGCAATAGGTAGTATTATGTATGGTATGATCTCAACTAGACCGGATGTCGCATATGCTCTGAGTGTCACGAGCCGCTACCAAGCAAATCCTGGCCAAATGCATTGGAAGGCCGTGAAAGATATTCTTAAGTACTTACAAAGGACTAAGAATATGTTCATGGTCTATGGGGGTGGTGAACTAAAATTGGAAGGCTACACTGATTCTAGCTTTCAATGCAATGTGGACGATTCGAAGTCGACCTCTGGTTTTGTATTCATGCTCAATGGTGGTGCTATCTCTTGGAAGAGTTCCAAGCAAGACACCATCGCGGATTCAACCACTGAGGCTAAGTACATCGCAGCATCAGCTGCTGCTAAAGAGGTGGTTTGATAAGGAATTTCATCCAAGAGTTGGACGTAATCCCTAAAGGAGTTGGTCCAGTCCCGGTGTAGTGTGACAACACAGGTGCCGTTGCGCAAGAAAAGGAACCTAGTTCTCACCAAAGATCCAAACATATACTGAGGAAATACCACATAATCCGGGATATTGTGGCTACATAGCAGTTGAGAGAGTCGCCTCTACAGACAACATTGCTGATCCACTTACGAAGCCCTTGCCAGGACCATTGTTTGAAAAACATCGCGAAGCAATGGGACTGCGTCTTATGAGTAGTTGGATTTAGGGAAAGTGGGAGATTGTTAGAGTAGGTGCCCAACTAACCAACTTGTGGCGTGTGGGTCCTTGTTGACTCTATGTAAAACAATCTTTATTTATGAAATTCTCATTCTTTTATGGCATTCTTTATCTTCATTATTATGATTACAATTGTTGGATAAAGACCTTGAATGCACCATAGTGTATGTTAGATGTGATAGTTGATTTGATGGCTATCATGAAACACATCTATTAGTCACTGTGTATTCTAAACGTGTTCCTAGTTAATTGGGTCGTCCAGCTTGAGACTAGCATATGCGAAGTGAAGTACCACGTTTCATTGGTAGGGAACATAGTGATGTTCTGAGCATGCAGATGGGTAGTGACCTGGTGATCTATCGAACAACCCTCGTTCGGACTTTCCAAGTGGTTACCATTTGTCGAGTGGATTAAGTCTGAGGTCTTGGTTGTACAGATTATCCCTCATTACTCGAAACGTCATTGAGACTCTACATGATAGGTGCCTCACTTTGACTCGTTTACCGACTCAGTTGGGGTCATCAGGTGGCGGGGTTGGGTGAGATCCCGATGCATATAGGAGTCGATGCTTCGTTGTCGAGGATTCACCGCTCGCCCTTGTGCGTGGATATCCTATGCTATCTGAGGAGATAATAGTGTGATAAATGTGAGACCTGTGTTTTCGCAATCAGGTGTTGGTCGGGTTTGGACCAGCTGTTGGTCGATGTGTTTGGCGTAGACATCGATTTTGTCTAAGTGTTGGAATCAGCAGCAGTAGTAGTGGGATCAGCAGTTGAGTGATCGCATCAGTTGTTGATATTTCAGTCATTGCGTTTTGGTAGGAAGCAGCAGCAGTGCTTCGTTAGATTTCAGTCGTTGGTGTATTAGCGCGTATCCAGCTGTTGCGAGTGATCAGCTGTAAGTATGTTAGTTGCGGTGATCAGCAGAGAGCGCTAAGGAACTTTGAAGCGATGATGTTTTGAGTTCAGGAACCAGCTGTTGGTTTCGTTAGCGTGCGTCGAAACTACGTCGTTTAGATAAGTTGGAACGACAGCGTTTTGAGTGGAGTGCTTTGTATCAGCTGTTGAAGAGATCTCATGCATTGTGACTGCTGGTTTGTGAATCAGCTGTTGGTAGCAAGGTGACGTGTTCCTTTGCGACGTTGTTTGGTTAAGTTGGTGCGACGCCGTTTAGCTTTAGCGTTGTTTGGAAAGATTTAACTGCTGATTGTTATACTAGCGATAGGCAAAAGCTGATGCGAGATTCCTGCTGGTTGGGAATATTAGTTGTGAAGACTGATTTGTCGGTGGATCTAGTCCTGTTTCTATCTGCTGTTTGAGTAGTGTATTTAAGAGAAGACTTGATCTTCGATTGTTTAATAGATCTCATACTTAGAAATATTTCCCGATAGCAAATCTTGTCGCGAACCCTAGTTACTGTTCAAAGTAACCTTATCCATCCTAATTTCTGGTGGTAGACAACTTCGACGAGAGTGAGAGTGGTAGCGTTGGACTCCTCTCGCTAAGGCGCTTTGTTCTATACATCTTTAGAAATCGTTGGAGGAGCTGGAAGTGGATCGCAGGATCGCTAAGATACCTCCCTTGTGTAGTTTGCTAGCATAAGCGTTCTCTGCCAGTAGTTTCGTTGGGGTAAGTAAAGATGCTACCTTTAAGCTTTTTTAGAGTTTTCCCTTGAGTTAGGAAGGTAGATGAGCTCTGGTGGAGTTGTAGCTCTCAGCTGCTGTTATTTTACGTTTCGGCTTTTGAGCAGTGGCTTGTGTTGATATAGCACGTGACAGATCTGTGTTGCTCGGACTTGATTGTAGCAGCTGTGTGTGGTAATTATAGCTCAGAAGCTGGTGAGGTATGGATGTTGAGCTTATATTACGGCTGGAATTGGCATGGATATTATGTTTGATTGTTGTGTGTGCATGGCTTGTTGTTTTATATGTTGTTCAGCTGTTGCACTACATACGCATGATCATTTTCATTTCAGCTGTTGTAGCCGTGCTTTGTTGTTGCTCTGTTTTCTTATCAGGATGCGAGGGCGAGCGGCAATACCGCACTCTCATCTCCCTGCTGGTTTGTTAGCCCTCATGCACCGAGTGGTTAACTACCACAGTTCATGGGTTGGGCATTGCTGTTTTATAGTTGCTCTCTGTACTGGGGTTTAACCCCGATGTCCCTCTGGGGCTGTTGTGTTTGTTTGCCTGTTTGTTGTTCAGGTTTTCAAGGTTATTCCGTTGGCCGTGGCTTTGATCCAGCTGGTGGTGCCCCGGGATGTGGTTAGAGTGTCCCAGTTATGTAAATTATCTATGTGCACTGGTATCACCACGGGTGGGATGTCCCGGGTGATGCTTAGATATATATAGCTGTCAGTCTCTTAGTACTTGTGTAGTATTCAGCCGTTGGGCATTTGTTGTATTTGAATATTTGTGTTGTTGTGGATTTATAAATTGGGATTAGTTTGAGTATCTTGTATTTTAAATTATGTTATCTTTTAGTCAGGCCAAAATGCAAAAATTTTAACCACTTTTTAGTAGCTTCCGCTTGTTTTGCGTGTTTTGTCTCTGATGTGTGCACGAGGCCTGACAATAAATCTCTGGCCAGAGTACTAGATGTGTTTTGGGTAAATGGGTTTACCTAGTAACACATGCTATGTCACTATTTGATCTCCAAGATGTATGCATGGTTATTGGATCTCTAGCGACTCTCGATTTATCAATGGTCGTTGATCTGATCGGGATATTTGAGTTGAAAGGACCGTACTATACGATAACCATGACCGACTGGTTCTTGCAGGCACTATCAGTGATACCTAGGGGATCATGGGGCGATGTTGCTAGATGCTTTACCATGATCCGATGGGTTATTCCGAAAATGTGGTTTCGGAGTCACAAATATTGTGAGCCCACGGGTAGCTGTATCCCTGAACCATTGAGGGTCACACAAGTACTGGTTTCTCACTTCCCGTACGGAAATTAAGCTCAATTTGTTGAGTATAGTAGGAGGAAGGATGGAAGTGTGACTTCCTAAAATTAAATAGGGTGAAAATACAATTTCCTTAAACTTGGACTAGTTTGACTACCCTTAAAGCTTATAGGGGCCTAACTGTGGTCCGAAAAATTATTTTCACATCATAATGCTCAGTTTTGTAAACTGTGCAGATGAACCATTGAGGGTCACACAAGTACTGGTTTCTCACTTCCCGTACGGAAATTAAGCTCAATTTGTTGAGTATAGTAGGAGGAAGGATGGAAGTGTGACTTCCTAAAATTAAATAGGGTGAAAATACAATTTCCTTAAACTTGGACTAGTTTGACTACCCTTAAAGCTTATAGGGGCCTAACTGTGGTCCGAAAAATTATTTTCACATCATAATGCTCAGTTTTGTAAACTGTGCAGATCGGTCCGATCTGAACGTCGATCGTGATTATGATGAAGCCACAACGATGGACTTGAAACCAATGTACACCTGGGCCTGGGCCCGACCCAAGCCCATTAACTTGGTTTAAGCCCATGAAAAATCTATAAATATGGGCCCTGGGGTATTCATTAAAAACACACCAAAAGCAGCTCAGCTAATATTTTCTCCCTTCCTCTCCTCCCGCCGCCGACGCCGATGCCGTCGTCGCCCGCCGCCGACGGAATTATTCCGACGAGGAGATTCCATCCGTGAAACTTTCATTGGTTTTCTAGTGCAAACCGGCGAAGGAATTGAGATTCCGGTCGTGGACCGGATTAGGAGGCCGTAGCTGTTCAACCGTTGAAGTGCCAATTTCCCCATGGAATTGGTCGGAGCCAGGAGCCTAGACGCCATTAAGGTATATTCTAAACATTCTATGAATGTTTTAATTAATTATATAGGTGTATTGACCGTTCCCAGGCTCCAATTTTTAATTATTCCGCTGCGCCCCGGAGCGGGATCCGGATCCGCAGCTGCGCCAACAGCAAGCTCAAGCCAAAAGGCCATTTACGGGGCAGCGGCAGAGCCAACAGCAAAGGCAGCTATAACTGGAAAGCTACAGAATCATCAAGCTTCCGAATTTGAAGTCCCAGTAGAGAGAACCACCTGCGCAAACTGTGGACGTCAACACGCTGGGAAGTGCTTGAAAAGAACTGGAGTTTGCTATAAGTGCAAGCAGCCGGGACATACGATCAACCAATTCCCCCAAGCGAAGCCGCCTGCTACCAGAAGAGTCTACATCATCCAGGCAGAGGAAGTCGACCCCAAAACCACGTTGATCACAGGTAACTTTTCACTTCACCCTTAGAATTTTGAGGAATGTAGATACTAGACCTGTGCTACTTAGTGATTAGGACCTGATCTTAACTTGTGAATAGAACGATTAGAGCATTTGCATGTGCGATCTGTCTTAGGTAGAGTAATGATTTTAGGTGTAGCCACCCATGCGCTAGTTGATTTAGGAGTGACGCACTCCTTTATTTCGAAAACATTTGTACTCCGGATGAATATAGCTCAGGAGAGCTTGATGGAGCAACTGCTAGTGACGATCCCGTCAGGAGAAGAACTACGTACAGCCAGAATTGTCAAAAATCTTGAGATGGTGTTGCAGGATTGCACAGTATTCGCAAATTTGATAGTCTTCCCGATGCCAGAGTTCGACACCATTCTTGGGATGGACTGGTTGTCTGAATACCAGGCAGTGTTAGACTTCCAGGACAAGACAGTGCAGCTTAGATCACCTGGAGGGGAGAAGTGCAAGATCTTCACCAATCACAAGAGATTGAAGTACTTCTTCACACAGAATAAGCTGAACATGAGACAGAGGAGATGGTTAGAGTTAGTAAAAGACTAAGACTGCGAGATCAACTACCATCCAGGAAAAACTAATGTTGTAGCTGACGCCTTGAGCAGGAAGAACGCTATCGCAGCTCAGCTGATAGATACAGAACCATTACAGCAAGAAATACAAAGCTTTGGAGTAGAGGTTTATGCAGCACGGAGAGCTCCTAAGCTGAATTCTTTGACAATACATCCCACACTGTTAGATCGCATCCGCAATAGCCAAGCTGGTGTTGAGTAGCTCAGAAGTGGAAGTTGAAGGATGAAGAGAAGGGCAATGGGTTGTACACCGTAGACAACGGAATTGTGAGATTTAAAGGACGGGTTTGGGTTCCTTCAAATGACGCACTGCGAGAGATGGTAATGACAGAAGCTCATGTGTCACCCTATTCAATTCATCCAGGGAGCACAAAGATGTAAAAGGACCTGCAGCAACTGTATTGGTGGCCGGGCATGAAGTGTGGCATCAATTTTGTGTCCGAGTGTTTAACTTGCCAACAAGTTAAAGCTGAGCATCAGAGACCCGCAGGATTACTAAGACCTATCCCAATTCCGGAGTGAAAGTGGGAGAATATCTCAATGGATTTCATTGTGGGATTGTCGAGAACTATCAAGGGGTTAAACTCTATATGGGTGATTGTGGACAGACTCACCAAGTCGGCACATTTCCTACCGGTGAAGATCACTTTCACGATGTCACAGTACGCATAGCAGTATATTCCCGTAATGTCAAGAACAACAATTCGACATGGTGGTGCTTGATAAAAAAATACATTTTTATTAATCAAGATTCATCAGTATTACAATGAAAAGTAATGGATAAACTATCCCTACAAGCTGGGTTCGAACGAACGAAAAAGTGCGAGGCGAGTACTCGTCGATAAATACAAGACTAGTGAGAATAATGATCAAAATATTTATAAAAATTATCCTTGGATGAATCCTCATCTTCTTCTTCCTTTAGTAATTAGAGAAATCAAGTTTTGAAGAAAAATTTGATGGATAAAGGAGATAGTGGGGTGAATGGCTAGAGAACAACATATTTATAGGATAAAAATCGAGCCGTTTATACCCGTTACTAGTCATTAACATATATCCTAAATACCTGGACCCACCAATGACACAGACGGTAGTGGGCCCCAAATGACCAAGACGGGGCAAAAGACCTGCAGCATAGATGAAAGGCAGTCAGAACGGTCCCGTGGAGAGTGAAGACACTGGAAAATGGCAGAAAACAAGTCTTGTCGGCAGCCAGGTAAGCAGCCAGCGTAAAGTAGACACCAAGGGGCTGCAAGAGCAGAGGCGAGACAGGCAAAACTGAAGGACCACATTCTCTATGACGCAATATGCTAAATTGTACATCCGAAAGATTATCAGACTGCATGGGGTCCCAGTCTCTATTGTATCGAACAGAGATGCTAGGTTCACATCAATATTTTGGAGGAGTCTTCATTCTTCTCTGGGTACGAAGTTACAGTTCAGCATCGTATTTCACCCCAGACCGATGGGCAGACAGAGAGGGTGTTACACAGCTGGAGATCACGTCTTGTGAAGGTTGCACCTATGAAAGGTGTGATGAGATCTGAGAAGACATGGAAGCTAGCACTTAGATCAATAGGACCCCACGAGATCTTAGATAGATTAGGGACGATATCTTATCGCATAGCACCAAGCCAGGATATACGTGCCGTACTGCTCCAGCTTTCGTCGCAGTTGACTTACGAGGAGCAAGCTGTTCAAATATCAGGCAGACATATTACGACAGCTGAATCATTTCAAAAAGGAACAACATGGAAGATAAAGGCCAACATCAAGGCCTACTACCCAAGGCTCTACAGTATGCTTTCGAATTTCGAGAACGAAATTCTTGTAAGGGGGAGAGTATTGTAACGCCCAGGAATTTTCCACACTAGAATTCACATGCCTTAATATTATTTTCTCCTATTTCAATAATTATATTAATTATGCCTTTTTAATTATTTAAATTATTTTATAATGACTATTATTTTTAGAATTTTAGTACAGGTGTTACGAAGCCGGATTTTTGTCCTGCACACTACTGATCAGCTCGAGAGGAGATTCGGAGACGATGGGAAAACCGAGGTAAAGGTGATTTTTGTAAAGATTATTTTGAGGCCAATCTCTAAGTTTGGCAATTTTTCATATTAGTGAAATTCTTTCAAAACTTAATTTTTCTTATTTTAAAATAAACAAAAAATAAATAAAATAAAAAATATATATAGAGAAGGAGACAACGACAACTTCTCTATCAAATCCTTACAAAATTTTAAAACCCATGATTTTCCCTAATTAACTAAAGCTCTTGGTCACTACACAACAATTCAACCACTTATTCTTCCTTCAACACAACCACCACACACGAAAGCAGATTCTTACACCTCATTTTCTCCTAAACAAATATAGTACACGGCACGACACAACTCACACACCCACGGCTGTTGAGGAATATAATCGAGAGCTCCAGCCTTTCCTTTCATCAAGCAGAATGAAACCCCAGCGTTCCCGGCGTCTTCCTCCGCGCAGCTTCAAGACACCAGCCGTAAGTTCTTCACGAACGAGGCAAGTACAAAATCTTCCTTTGACTGTACCAATCGAACGTATTATGTGTGTTTGAGTTTCTGATCTTCTTCTCCTTTCTAATTTTGAGTTTTGACACTATGAATTGATGATTCTGTGAAGTAAATGTTTCTTTAAAAAAACTGACGGGGCTGCCTAGGGCTTTCAAAACTGTAAGATGTTGACGCATGAGGATGAGCTGAGCGATAGTAGGTTTGAGAAGAGGGGCCATAGGTCGTAATTGGGTTTTTGAGTTTTGACCTGTGAGTAGTAAGATGTTCTTTGCATAAGCTGTTTGTTTTCTTGAGTTTAAGCTGAACTATTATTCCTCAAGCCCTAAGCTGTATCTTTGAGTTTAAGCTAATTACTTTTCTTTAAGAGCTGAACTGCCTTCTGTGCGCGTAAGCTGTCCTGCTTCTGAGCATAAAGTGTTCTCTGCTTTAAGCTTAAGCTATTCTTTCTTTAAAGCTTAAGCTGTTTGGTTTTCGTTGGGTTTAAGTTGTTTTATTTTCCTTGAGCTTAAGTTTTTCTCTCTTGTTGAGCTTGAGATGTTCTGTTTTATTGAGCTTAATGTGATCTGTTTCTTTGAGTAGAAGCTGTTCTTTTCAGTTGAGCGTATGTTATTCTTCTTATTTGAAGCACAAGCAGTTCTTTTCTGAGAACCATAAGCTGTTGTCGTCTTAGCGTAAGCCATGTAACCATTCTAACCCTGTAGGCTCTTTGACTGTTTTAACCCGTAAAGCTCTTGATTCATGTAAACTGTTTGATCCTGTAATCTGTATGACTTCTATGAGCAGTTTTGGATTGTAAGCCATCGACCCTCCAAAGCTGTATTAACCGTCCAAAACTGTTCTGACCCAGTAAACTGTTGACCTTCTCAACCTGTCTGACCATCCAAAAGTTGTTAGTTCCCTGTTAAGCTAAGTGACCGTTGTAGAATGAGGAAAGTACCTAAGCTATTTCCGGGTTCCGAGCTGATCAGTTCTGAACTGATCTGCTCGTCCAGGATAAGTTTGACCTAGGAGCAGCCTGCTGTCAGCATAGAAAATGTAAGATGACGATATTTTAAAAGTATTTTATGAACAGTATCAAGTTTTTAAAACGTACTGCAGTTTATCTTGATGATATTTATTTCAAAGATATTTTAAAATGATGAGCAGCCTTGAGATTCTTGAGTTTACAGCATACTGCAGTTAAGAAAATTTTAAAGATAAGAAAGATTTCACTTTGAGGCAGATTAATATATGAGACATGAGATTTGAGACTTGAGAAGGAAAGTTAAGAAAGAAAATGATTTGAATGAAGTGGCTTGATTGTGGTTGTTCTATTACGAGACGTGGGGTCGAGAGACGTCTCGGGAGCCATGTCAAATTATGAGGTATGGGGTCGAAGACGTTTCGGGAGCCATACTAAATTACGAGGTTTGGGAATCGAGAGACGTCTCGTTTAGCCTTACCAAAACTTATATCGTGTATGGACTAGTTGAGCACTGGGGAGCTGTACCGACCTAGTACCATGGTATTTTGAGAGCTTGATCAAGCGAACTAAGAAAAGTGGAACCTTAGTCAGGAATCTGGATTTATAGAAAAAGAAAAGACTTTTATTTCTAAGCTGATTTCTTATGCATGGGTTTTAAGTTAAAAGTTTTAAATTGCTGCTCTTTACGTACCAGAATTTAGAACATTATTTGAGTACAAATATCTTATGCTTGTGCTTGTACTACGTATTATTTGATATAATCCAGTTTTGTACTTGTTGAGCCCCTAGGCTCACTACGTTTGATTGGTGCAGATTATGTTGAGACGCATGCTGAGGGGCAGGATTTCTGAGATGGCGGTGGTTTCAATTGGCACAATCCGCGACCAAGCGTTTCCGCAGCAAGCTAAAAGAAAAGATTTTACTTTACTGAAATTTCAGTTTAAAGTTTGTGAAAAATATTTACTTGTTTAAGCAGTATAGGGACTGAACTGTTCCATTGGGTTTGTTATAAAATCTTTAAGCATTTTAATATCTTGAGCTACGAAGTTTTCAGTTTTAAATGATTCATTAGATTTATTTTAAGTTCTGAAATCTTATGATGATTGAAATTCAAGCCGTTTGTGATATTTAAGTTTTTGAGAATTTTGACTTTACTGTACAAATTAAAGAGATTTTTTCGCATAAATTTTTAGAGAAAGGGTGTGTTACATGTGGAGAGTCAATTGTTCTCAATTTTTATAATTTCGTTATTTTTATCGCTAGATCATTTGGATCTAAAGAAATACACTATTGAGTCAAAGAAGATAGAGATGTTTTTTGCATGAATTCTTTTTTGTTTGTGTAATTGAGGCACATGCTTAATATGCTAATGTTTGTATTTCTCATTTTACTATACGCATACAGCATGATTCCTTTAATTAAGTAAGTTTCATCATATCGATTATCAAGTTTTCTTCGTTGTCTTTGTTTTCTCACGTCAAAAGTTTTATTGTAGTCCATGTTAAATCATGATTGTCAAAAAAAATTTGAGCAAAAAAAACGAAATTCGAGCAAAATATTAATATAGACACCATATAAGGAAAAATCTCATATCCCTCTTTTGAGTTATCACTTCCTAGTTTATTCGCAAACAATTAGAGTACTATTAATATTATTATTGTATATTATCTCGTATGTTTTCTTCAGTAATTATATTCCCCTATTAAATTAATTAGGTAATTTTTATGTATAGAGTTGTAATAACTTTGATTCCTGAAAACTTAAGCACTTAGAGATTATATCGAGATTGATTTTCATACCAAGTGGAAAATAATCGACATAATCCTCTAAAACCGATTTATGCAATTTGTAAAATGTTTGAAAGATATGCAATTGATGTTTCAAAACAGCTAAGGTTGAAGTATTTTATCACATCTAAAAATACTTCAACAATGCATGTGAAAATTATGAATGAATGCAATAAAGTAACACGCAATATGTTTATGAAAATTTGAAGGCAACACTTTCTACATATATCTTTCTTCCATTGAAGGAAGGATCAACTAGAAGACTTTGATATGATACAATACTTTGTACAAATTCACTTCATCTAGGACTTACTCATTGCTAAATTGAAACTCCTTGACTTCACAAATTTATTTTATTTGTGTGAAGACCCTCACGCAATCTAAACATTGAACTCAACTCACGTATATATTTGTGTAGGTGAATGTGTATGAGGATTTAATCTGTTATAGTATATACTCTCAAATATATCCTCATGCATTGGGAAAAACTCTCAATAAGTTGATGTCTTCGTGTAGGATTCCTCATTTTGTTCTCTCCTCTATTCCGTTCTTTCTTTTCTTCTTTCTTTTATTGTCATGCTTGTTAATCCCAATTATTGTATTTATAGCTTCTAGATCTTATATTAACATTATGCACAAAGAAATAGTTGTTAGAAAGGATTATGGACAAATTCTGACAATTTTGATATTTTTGATCTGGTTTGATCGAGTTGATCTGAGCTATTGGGTGTTGTGCTGATTGACTAGTTGGGTTCTGTATGAAACACCCTCAAACTTATTTTTTGTTTCTAGTGATATAAATATGGAATTTTTTTTTGTAATATAAACTCGAAAGCTTTAATAAATTCAATAGCATAAAATACTCAAGAATTTAAATCAGAATTGAAGAGGTCGAAGAAATTATCTCAATTATACTACACAATCTCAACCAAAATAAAAGAGTATTTTTCTACCGAAACAAAATCTGCAACCTAAATAAAAGTGAAAAAATCTTTTTCTTTCTCAACGACAACGGAAAACTCGCTGGAAATGTGCCATCTGAACTGTCGTCCGCTCAAAGGACCTGCCTCTCGGCCTCAGTCTCCACGTCATCTGCACCAATCAAACGAGGTGAGCCTAGAGGCTCAACAAGTACAAAATGGAGAATAGCAAGTACTAAATAATACAAGCATATGCATTAAAATAATTGTACTCAAATAATTTTCTCAAACTTTAAATGCATAAGAAAATATCAGCTCAAAACATTTTCCTTAAAATTTATGCATATGCAATAAACTCATAAATCAAAAGATTTTCTAGTGAATTCTGTTTCTCGACTGTAGTCACTCAACCTCAAGTCGCTTGATCAAACTGTCAGGCCCGTGCTAATTACTAACAATTAACACATAATAAGCGCATAGACACGGAAGCTTAAAATCATGGCTTAAAAATTTTTCGAAATACAATGGGCCTGAACTCCATTCATACATTCAAAATAGCGATAATTAAAATACGAGTTGACTCAAACTCCAACACAACAGGTAACAACAGTATATCAATCAAGTACAAATCCCCAAATACATGATAACACGGGGCATCCCCCGGTTCAATACATATCATATATAGACTGGGACTCAGGGACGCGGGGATCGACCAGCTGAACTTCCACTCGATCCAGCTTGGTTACCTCATGCTCCTGCAAATGGGCAACACAGACCCAAACAAACAAAACAAAAGCAGGAAACAAGTACGAGGTCAAGCCTCAGTACGAAGAGCTATCAAAGCAGATAAACATGCAACATACTACAAATCAATGCTATGAATGCATGAGGGCTATCAAGAAATCGGATAGCTAGACCAGTCTATCAACTGGCAACGCAAATCAAGCCTCTATACCCCACGCAGCCAATCAACCGGTGGAAATCATCGGTCCGTGATCATCAGGGCCCGTCAGCCCATCACAGCTCGGCGGTAGACACTC
>KV016803.1:65685-138437 GCA_001598015.1 Dorcoceras hygrometricum
TGTTTGAGACCGTAGATCGATCTCTGAAGCTTGCATACCTTATGCTCGCTTCCAACAGATGTGAAACCCTCAGGCTGCGACATATAGATCTCTTCCTTAATGTTTCCATTAAGGAAGGCAGTTTTCACATCCATTTGCCATATCTCATAGTCGTACCATGCGGCTATGGCTAACAGTATTCTAATTGACTTGAACATTGCGACTGGCGAGAAGGTTTCATCATAGTCAACACCTTGCCTTTGAGTGTAACCTTCGCGACCAGTCGTGCCTTGAAGGTCATTACCTTACCATCAGGCCCAAGTTTCCTCTTGTACACCCATTTGCACCCAATAGGAACGATTCCTTCGGGAGGGTCAACGAGAGTCCAAACTTGGTTAGCATGTATTGAGTCAAACTCAGACTGCATTGAATCAGCATCGGAAATTGCCTCCTTGAAAGTTCTTGGATCTGATCCAACAACTTGATCACCTTGATCATCTTCAAGGAGAAAACCATATCTGTCTGGAGCTCTAGGAATCCTTTCGGATCTCCTAGGTGCGACCATTTCTGGTGCTGGCTCAGTAGGTGCGGGAGATTCACTTGGTACTTCAGTTGGTTCTCGAACCTCTTCGAGTTCTACTATTTTGCCCTTTCTATCAAGTAGAAGTTCCCTTTCCATAAAGGTGGCATTCCTAGAGACAAACACTTTTGTCTCGCTGGGATAGTAGAAATAGTATCCAATGGAGTTCTTTGGATACCCAATGAAGTAGCATAAGATGGATCTCGTATCCAGCTTATCTCCCATTGTCTGCTTCACGTAAGCAGGACATCCCCAAATCCTCATAAATGAGTACTTGGGTGGTTTTCCCATCCATATCTCATACGAAGTCTTATCCACTGCCTTGGTGTGGACATTGTTCAACAACGTTACCGCCGTTTCGAGCGCATAGCCCCAAAACGAGGTAGGAAGCTTAGTGAAGCTCATCATGGATCGAACCATGTCCAACAAGGTCCGATTACGACGCTCCGCTACACCATTGAGCTGTGGTGTGGTCGGAGGGGTCCACTGTGAGAGAATCACATTCTCTTTCAGATAGTCTTGAAACTCAGTACTTAAGTATTCACCACCTCGATCAGATCGAAGTGCCTTAATACTTTTGCCTAATTGATTTTCTACTTCAGCCATGAATTCCTTGAACCTTTCAAAGGACTCAGACTTGTACTTCATCAAGTACAAGTACCCGTAACTAGAGTAATCATCGGTAAAGGTGATGAAGTATGTGTGACGATATTTAGTACCAATACTAAACGGGCCGCATACATCAGTATGGATCAAATCCAATAGGCCTTGGGCACGCTCACCATTGCCCTTGAAGGGTTACTTGGTCATCTTTCCTTTAAGACAAGATTCACAATTCGGTAGGGAGTTGATGTCTGACAGATCAAACAGGTCACTCCTAACTAACTTGTTCATCCTACTTATGGAAATGTGACCTAGCCTAGCGTGCCAAAGTTGTGCTGGGTTCAAGTTATCGTGTTTCCGTTTAATCGTTGTTGCATGTGCTTCGACATCGCGAGTTGGAATGTCTTTTAATTTTAAGGTGTATAAATCGTTTTCGCGTTCCTCAATTCCAATCAAACATTCATTCTTGTAAATATTGAAAATCGAATTAGCAAACATACAAGAATATCCATCACTATCAAGCATAGAAACAGAAATAATGTTCTTTATTAATTCGGGAACAAAAAAAACGTTTCTCAATAACAACTTAAAATCAGAAGACAGAAATAAATAAACATCTCCTATAGCTATAGCAGCAACTCTTGCTCCATTGCCAAGCCTCAAGTGGGTCTCACCCTCTCTCAGACGTCGGCTTCTTGTCATCACCTGCAAATCATTGCAGATGTGAGATCCACATCCGGTATCAAGTACCCAAGAAGTCGAATTAAGAGACATATTTATTTCAATATAGAACATACCTTTCGCAGTTTGCAACTGCTCGAGGTACTCCTTGCAGTTCCTCCTCCAATGCCCAGCCTTGTGGCAGTTGTGGCAAACATCCTCATGCTTGTTTGGTTTGGAAGCCTTTGCCTTTGGCTTCTTGGCGGACTTTTCCTCCTTCGCAGGAGCAGAACGCTTCTTGCTCTTGCGTCTGGGCCCCTTCTTCGCAGAGGAAGAAGAACCCAGAAGGAGGACGGGTTTGTCCTTCTTTATGGTCCCTTCAAACACTACGAGCATGTTAACCACCTCTTCAAGGGTGGCTTCCAACTTGTTCATGTTGAAGTTGACCACAAAGGGGTCAAATGCAGCGGGTAGCGAGAGGAGGATTACATCCACAGACAGCTCATGTGGAAGTGCGATATCAAGGCCCGACAGCTTTTCAACGAGCCCAATCATACGAACACCATGCTCGCGGACCGAAGTCCCATCGCGCATGTGGCTCGTCATCAGCTCCTTGACAGCCGTGAACCTCTCATGTCGAGAGTTCTCCCCGTACAGCTCTTTGAGATGATGAAGTATGTCAGCAGTATACTTCGTCTTCTCAAAACTCCGTTGCATTTCATTGGACATCGATGCCATCACATAGCACCGAGCTTTAACCTCGTCGTCCCACCATTGTTAAGCGTTACCAGCTCCTCAGGGCTGATATCGGCAGGGGCAAACTTCGGAGCACTCTTCTCTATCGCATAGAGAAGTTTCTCCGAAGCCAATACAAGATTGAGGTTGCGGAGCCAGTCTTGGTAGTTCAGACAGGTGAACCTGTTGCTATCCAGTATAGCAGCGAGTGGGTTTTTCATTGAAACCATTTTATATGCAGTAATACTGAGAGGAAAACGGACATACATTACTTACTATATATAAAATAATCGCTAAGACATAAAACATGGTCGTTAAGTTTTATGAATTACCCTCCCACTATTTTAACGATTTCACCACCCTCTAATGAAATCGAGAAAACAGGTTTCTTTAGTGGGTACACGGAGCCCAATCAAGCGATCATGGACCCGAATAATATCAGCCATCCATGACCCCCAAAAGGTAGTTTCCGATTGCAGCCGGTGCAACCTCCATGTATTCACCTCACGTCCAGTAAGGGCCCAATAATATGGCGCCGTTTACTATCACGTGTCAAGATTGACCCATCAATGTTGAGTCGTGAAGGACGGTCCCCTTAACGTCCCCAATAATATGAGCCAACGTTAAAGGGAGTTCCTACCGACTCACAACAGTTGTCAATGGCGTGGACAGCTTTCCGGCATACATGACCCCCTCAATAAAATGAGCCGGGCCATGTATACGGGTAGCATCGACGTACACCAATTGTTGATGTAAGGTAGGGTTAATTTAAACAATTTTAAATACCCTTTTGTTTATCGAATAAACATTTTATCTTGATATAAGTTTTAAATCAAATTTAAAACGAGGGATTTTATTTTTGAAAAATTTTGGTCTCATGCATATTTAAATTTAATTTAAAACATGCAACATGCGGATTCAATTAATCTATATATCAACATATATAAACGAATATTGGGATGATCGATCGCGAGAGCTATGCGGTCCATGGTTGCCAGTCACGGACCTGGGTCCAATCCTAGGGATAATGCAATATGCAATGCAATCCTATTACAAAGCTTTCCGGTTTTACAGATCTTCGGTCTTGAATATCTTGATCGTCATAGTCCACCGTCTTCGGATGTCCTCCCACTAAATCGAGTAATTTTACATTTAAATTTACTATGACAAATAAGGGATACATTTATCAAGGGGTGGGAACGGGCCACAAACAGGCCCACTTTAAATGATGATCAAATATTTACAAACCGAAATCATATAAAACCTATTGCATACACCTAACACATTGGGCACGGCTCTCGATAACCCCAATCATGCAATTAATCTAATTAACATGCATAATTTAAATAATCTAATTATTTATCGTAAAATCATATTCTAATTACGAAATCGCATTTTATAATAAAATCGTATTTTGCCGATAAAACAAATTTTAATCAACAAAATCATATTTTATTACAAAATCACATTTCATAATTAAAATCACATTTTACTAATTTTAATTGTATCAAATTGAGCTTAAAACAATTCTAGGTCCAAAAACTTAAAATTTCAAAATCGATCAAAACCGGGCCCGACATCGCATACCGGCCCGAAAACATCACGGGCTGCCCGGGACAGGCCCGAACCAAACCCTAGAAGAAATCAGACCAGACGACATCGCCGGAGCGTCACCGTAGCGGCGGCCGGTCGGCGGCCGCCATCAGGAAATCACGCGCGTCGCTAGGGCGCACGCGGCCGCGACAATCGCGCGGCCAGCGCGCGCATCGTTGCGCAACGGGCGTCTACCAGCATAGACCAAGCGGCGCCAAGCGTCGCACACGATTTGCAGCAGCGGCCGCCCACAGCTTGCAACATCCAGCGGCGCCATCGTGCGCACTCCAGCGACAGCAGGCCGGCCACCATCGCGCGGAACGGCGATCATCGAGCAGACACCTGAGGCAGCGGAAGAACAGAAATAACATGTCCGGGGGACGATCAATACGATGAACAAATTCAAATCTAGGACATTCATAGGGTGTTTAATAGGAATACCTTGTTGGCACTTGTGCCTGGCTCCAACCGGAATTACAATAACGCCGGCTCATCACGGTAGATTGCGGTAGATAACGCCAATCAGGTCCACGACCGGAGGCGGGACGAGGCAGCGGAAGAACAGAAATAACATGTCCGGGGGACGATCAATACGATGAACAAATTCAAATCTAGGACATTCATAGGGTGTTTAATAGGAATACCTTGTTGGCACTTGTGCCTGGCTCCAACCGGAATTACAATAACGCCGGCTCATCACGGTAGATTGCGGTAGATAACGCCAATCAGGTCCACGACCGGAGGCGGGATTCCTTCATCAGCCTGCACTAGAAGGCCTGACAAGATCTACGCGGACGGATTCTCCTCGTCGAATTGGCCGGAACGAATTCCGGCGACTCGAGGCCGCGGCGGCGGCGGCTTTGTGATAGAGGAGGGGCGGCTACTTATCACTTAGGTTTAGGGTTTTGCAAGTTAATTAATTGTGTTATGAAGTCTCCTAAGTCTAATTAAATAGACTAAGTGGTAGGCTTGGACCGGCCCAACGGGCCCGGGTCCAACGGGTGAACATTCGGTTCATCCCCACCACTGTGACTTCATCGTAATTCCGATCGCCGATCAGATCGGACCGATCGACTCAGTTTCCAAAACTGAATACTATGATCTGAAAAATCAATTTTCCGAACCCAGTGCAAAATGACCGTTTTGCCCCTCAACGTCGGGAAATCTCGATTTGACCCGAGTTGACTTTTAGGAAGTCGCACTCCCCAAAATCCTCTTCTCGTGCTCAACACATTGAGCTGAGTATCCGTGCGGGAATCTCGAATCCAGTACTTGTGCGACCCTCAATGGTTCAGGGATACAGCTAGCCGTGGGCCCACAACCATTGCGGCTCCGGAATCACAATTCCGGACTTGCCCATCGGATCATGGTAGAGCGTCTAGCAAAATTGCCCCATGATCCCCTAGGTATCACTGATAGTGCCTGCAAGAACCAGTTGGTCGTGGTTAGCTTACAGTACGGTCTTTTCAATCCATATATCCCGATCAGATCAACGACCATTGGTAAATCGAGAGTCGCTATAGATCCGATAGCCATGCATACATCTTGGAGATCGAATAGTGACATCGCGAGTGTAACTAGGTAAACACATTTACCTAAAACATTTCTAGTACTCTGGCCAGAGATTTATACACTATTATCCCCTCCGATAGCATAGGATATCCACGCATGTCTGCGAGCGGTGAATCCTCGACAACGATGCATCGACTCCTACATGCATCGGGGTCTCACCCAATCCCGACGCCTTACGACCCCAAGTGAGTCGGCAAACGGGTCAAAGTGAGACGCCTATCATGTTGAGTCTCAATGACGTTTCGAGTCGTGAGGACTAATCAGTACAACCAAGACCTCGGACTTATCCACTCGACAAATGATAACCACTTGGAAAATCCGAAGAAGGATAGTTCGATAGATCACCAGGTCACTATCTATCTGCATGCTCAGAACATCACAATGTTCCCTACCAATGAAACATGGTACTTCGCATCGCAGATACTAGTCTCTAACTCGGGCGGCCTTATCCTCATTTTGACGGCCCAATCGACTAGGAACATGTTTAGAATACACAGTGACTATTAGATGTGTTTCATGATAGCCGTCATACCCACTATCACATCCAACATACACTTTAGTGCATTCTAGGTCTTTACTCAACGCAATTGTAAATCATTATACACACAATGAAAGTAAAGAATGCCATATGAATAAATGCGAATATCATATATAAAGATTGTCATATACAAGAGTCTATAAACCCACACGCCACAAGTTGGCTAGTTGGGCATCTACTCTAACAGAGCATTCGTCAATCCAAAAGGCATCACCAGAAACTCATAATGTCCATATCTCGTCCTGAAAGCCGTCTTCGCCACATCAGCATCTCTGATCCGCAACTGATGATAACCAGATCGCAGATCAATCTTAGAGTATACAACAGATCCCTGCAACTGGTGAAACAAGTCATCAATCCTCGGCAACGGATACTTGTTCTTAATCGTCGCTTTATTCAACTGCCGAAAATCCACACACATCCTCATAGATCCATCCTTCTTCTTCACGAAAAGAATCGGAGCTTCCCAGGGTGACATACTCGGTCTAATGAAGCCCTTCTCTAGCAGATCACGCAACTGTTCTTTGAGTTCCTTCAACTCAGCTGGCGCCAACCGATACGGAGCTCTAGAAATCGGGGCTGTTCCTGGCACCAACTCTATACTGAAGTCAATCTCTCGTCTCGGAGGGAATCCAGGAATCTCATCTGGAAACACGTCAGGAAACTCTCGAGCAATCGGAACATCACTCAATTCTACTCGTGATACTTGGGAAACATCCAAGGCATAAATCATAAACCCTGAATTCTCTAACAACAACAAACTAAACATCTCCATGGTAGACACGAAAGGAATCTTAGGTCGCGAATCAACACCATAGAAATCCCATTTCTCTCCAAATTCAGGCCTAAATCTCACTACACCATGGAAACAATCCATTGTCGCTCTATAGCTGGACAACACGTCCATTCCCAAAATACAATCAAAATCTCTAATTCCCAAAACAATCAGATTGGTCACCAATACATGCTCATCAAACCTAAGAACACGATCCAACACCACCTCACGGGACAACAAACTCACGCCAGCAGGGGTAGATACAGAGACAACATCACACAGTGGGGAAGAACTCAACCCACACTCATACACAAACAACTCAGAAATAAAAGAGTGTGATGCTCCAGTATCAAACAAAACTCGTGCAGGAAAAATCAAAGATAGCACAAGTACCTGCAATAATCCTCTCAGGCATATCAGCAGCTTGCTCACTCGTCAAGGCATTCACCTGAGCCTGCTGCGGTCCCGGAAACTGAGGTCTCGAAGGTCCACCAAACCTAGACAGTTCACGGGGTTGGAAACCTGATCGTTGGGACTGAGCAAAAGGTTGCGGTCTCTGCGAAAAACCACCAGCTGAACCTTGTTGCGACTGACTCAAGGACTGTCCTCTAGCCGAACATACTCGAGCAAAATGTCCAGGCTACCACAGTTATGGCAAAGGCCCTGAACTCCACGAAATTCCAAAGTCATATGACGACCTCCACACTGTCCACAAGTCACTTCTCCTCCGGAGCCACTGCCACCAAAACTCACTGAACCAGAAGAACTCAAGTTCGAACGCTTCTTAAACTGTTTCCCTCGGGGCTTTAACCTCTGACGATTCGACTTTTGCGGCACTTGAGGAGATTGGAAAGAAGGCATCACTTCTGGTACAGGTTGGAAACTACGTCCAGCTGTCGACTGAAATTGATTCTGCACCTCCAAAAGACTCTCCTCAATGTCCACTGCTCTATCCACCGCCTCAGCATACGTCGCAGGGGAACCAGCTAACACCATCGGAACAACTCGGGCCTCAACCCTCTCAAAAACTTGTTCCTCTTTGTCCTCTCATGGTTCGCAACATGGGGAACATACGAAAACAGCGAAGAAAACTTCCTGGCATACTCGGCCACCCTCAAGTTCCCTTGCTTCGGATTTTCGAACTCCCGCTCATCGTTGTTGTAGAAAGACTCAGTGGTATACTCCTGCCGAAAAGTTGCACAGAAGCTCTCCCACAAAATCACAACCCCAGTCTCTCTCATGACACGAGAAGGTCCTCTCATGGTTCGCAACATGGGGAACATACGAAAACAGCGAAGAAAACTTCCTGGCATACTCGGCCACCCTCAAGTTCCCTTGCTTCGGATTTTCGAACTCCCGCTCATCGTTGTTGTAGAAAGACTCAGTGGTATACTCCTGCCGAAAAGTTGCACAGAAGCTCTCCCACAAAATCACAACCCCAGTCTCTCTCATGACACGAGAAGTACCCTTCCACCAGCGTTGTGCATGCTCTCTCAACTGCAACACTGCTAACTTCAACCTCCGCTCTTGAGAGTACTCCACTGCGTCAAACAACTCTTCCATGTGCTCAAGCCAGCCTTCAGCCAACAGACCAGCCTCGACACCAGTAAACGTCGGGGGATTCATCCTCTGGAACCTAGCCAACACTAGCTCCATCTCTCCAATCTGTCGGGTCACATCATCCACCTCAACCTCGGCCTGTCTACCACGGCGACGCAAAGGGATACCCTGCTGCTCAACATCCTCATCACTGCCCGGGGCTCTATACTCCCCATCTATCTGCCTAGCAATCCTACTCCTACCTCTCCTCGGCAGCATCTACCATAACTCAAAGGTAAGAAAACAAGCAGATAAATCACAGAAGCAGATAATCAAATCACACAATCACAGAGCCAGTCAAAATCAAAACTCAAACTCTGTGCCTAGACTCAAGTGTGATCAAAAGGAAACGATCTTATCCCAGTTTTAAGCTCTGATACCAAAAATGTCAGGACACGTGCGCTAATACATCAATTAATCACAATAATGCGGAAGCATCATAAAAATATGGGCTAAAAATTTTCGAAGAAAGGGCCTAATCCAATATCATTTCAAAATACATTCATACTCAAAATAAGAGTTTAATTCAAAACTCAAACAACAACAGTTAATAACACAGAAGAAAGGGCCTAATCCAATATCATTTCAAAATACATTCATACTCAAAATAAGAGTTTAATTCAAAACTCAAACAACAACAGTTAATAACACAACTCACGATCCCCAACATAAAATAAAGGCATAGGACATCCCCTGGCTCAATATAAATATCACTACACTGGGACTCAAATCAGAAACGAGATCGACCAGCTGAAGCTCCACTCTGTCCAGCTTGGTTACCTGAAGAACCTGCCAAGGCCAACACCAACCAAGGCATCCCAAAACAGGGAAAACAACGAGGTCAAACCTCAGTACGAAGAGCACAATAAAAGCATCAATCATATCAGAAAATGCAATATATCTCGATCGTGCAATGCATGAAAAGGGCAGAATCATCGATAGGAAAACAGAATAGCACAAAACGACTCAGCTGTGCAAATCTCATCAATCATCAAAACAGCGTTGGACCTTTCAGGCACGACGACTCAGCCGGCCGATCACAACGTGTAATAGGGATTCAGCTTTCAAAGGAATCAGGCTCAATATGTATGCGTGAATGCACAGCAGACTCATGCTTAATCAATGCATAACATCACACGCACATAACCCAGATAATGCTGCAGTCAATACACAACACAGCAGCTAACACATGATAGAAATATTCCCAAAGCTGATATCAAAAACTGCTTAATATATAGCTCAATTCGTACCTCAAACCTCAACAGATCTTACAACAAGATGGCGCAGCAACCAACTCAAGTCTACTGCCCAAGCAGCTCCACGGCAACTCAGCAGAAGCTACTACAAGCTCGAATCTGTTAAGATATCTCAAGATAAATTCAATTCTGAACTCATCAGCTTAGTTCTAAAGCCTCGTATCTCACTCAGCTACCTCAACTCTACAGAGCACTACCCAGCTCTCAAAAGAAGCTTAATTCGATAAAGAATCACTTACCCAAAGCTGTTAGAGAACAGAAGAACTACTAGTCCACAATTGCGAAAACACACGAACACTGGAACAACTTCGCGCTCCTAAAATCCGGCGACTCAAATCTCCAAACTGGTATCAATCAAAAGCCCTAGAGAATACGAGCTCAGCTCTACCAATCTTGCTCCAAACGACGGCTAAAAACGACGGCAATCGACGGAAATAGGGTTCAAATGAACAGTAGCAATCGAAGGTTATCGCGGAAAAAGATAGGAAATGTCTGGTTCGAAAATGCTCTAAGTGTCGATCAGCACTTGCATTTAAATTCCCAGTCAAAGCTACAACAGAAGTCATCGGCGACTAATTCAGATGTCTCACCAACTCAGATCTTGGTACAAAACAGCTTTCATTCTAAGGCAGAAGTCTCTCGCAACTGGCCTCAGCTGTCTCAAATCACACTTTGCTACTCTCTACTAACGCAACAGCAAACGACGTCGCGCTAACTTATCAAAACGACGTAGCATCAAGTCCCGCTAGCGCTCCTCAGATCTTGGTCACTGCTGAATTCATACCGTTGACCATCGTTGACATCTGAACGACTCTGGACAACTAACCATCGCTGACTTCCTCGCGCAAAAGCTCACAACTGTTCACACCCGCTAACATATCCCTCTATCTAGCGCCACCTCTGAAAACACAATACGACGTCGCATTACCTCCAGCAACGCCACATCTGACCAGCGCTCAAAACGATAGCGTTTTGCTCCCTGCTTGCAACAACTCACGCAAACACACAAGGGCACACCTGGCATCCAGATTCCGCTCAAAACTGAATTTCTAAAAATCACTAAGTCTTCAAATCTGAAAACCCGATACTCGGAAACTCAATTAGCTAATTCCAAACCACATCTAATTAGCTATAAATCGTACTTAGAAACTTCTAGTCCTAACAGACGAGGTATTTGATTTCTCGAACATTTAATTCACATGAGAGGACCTAATTAACGCACTAAATGAAATGATCCATGAGTACAAGAAGCTTTCTCAAACATTCGAGGAAGTCAAAGCTGAAAACATGGATTTGAAAAATAGCTCAGTGGAACCAAGCACCGTTCAACTTCGTGAAACTGACAGCTTACAAAGCAAGTTGAGTAAGCAGAAGACTGAGAATGAATCATTGAGAATAAGATCCTGTGAGCTCGAATCAGAAAACGAAAAGTTAAATCAGGTGATGAGCTCCTGGACTCAGTCTTCTGTTTCTCTAAGCAAGCTGCAGGAAACCCAAAAGCCATTAAATGATAATCTGGCCTAGGTTTCAATATTGGTGAAATCAGCTCCGGAGAGACTAGTACTCAATCAAATCTGGTATATGACAAGTTCAAAAGGATGAATTTTGTCAAAGCCAGAGTGATACACAACACTTATGAGTCGGTGAAGTATGATGACCAGACCTCTGGGCAACTGAACCAAAAAGGAAAAGATGGTGTTGGATATATCAGACCTGAGAATTCTAAGCCAAGCTGGCTAATAACAGACTTGACAAAGAAAAAGCGAAAGCTGGTTCTAAGTCGTTTGTTCCCAACCAGCCCAGGCGTAGTTCGACGAAGGTCAAATCTATTTGGAAAAAGGTTCAGCCCCGACGAGATCTGAATGGTCCACATATTAAACCAAAGCTCAACAGATCTCACCATATTCCTGCACACACCCTTATGGACTTTCATACTGGGAAAACGGTTAAGGTAATTCAAGTATGGGTCCCGAAAGGGGTAATCCGATCTGGACCCAAGTAAAATTGGGTACCAAAATTTGTTTTCATGATTGCAGCATAATAGGTACAAAGCTGCAGATGAGTCAATCACATGGTACCTGGATGGCGGCTGTGCAAGACACATGACTGGAAACCCAAAGCTGCTACCAGATGTGACACCTCACAAAGGAGCTAAACTCGTTTTTGGTGACAACTCACATGGTAACACTGTGGGTAAGGGTAAGCTTACCCACGGTAACATTTCAAATATCTGATATTTTAGTTGTTGAAAATTTTGTTAGAGTAGATGCCCAACTAGCCAACTTGTGGCGTGTGGGTTTTATTGACTCTTTGTATAACGATCTTTATTTATGAAATTCGCATTCTTTTATGGCATTCTTTATTTTCATTATGTTATAATGTTAACAATTATGTTGGATAAAGACCTAGAATTCACCATAGTGTATGTTAGATGTGATAGTGGATATGATGGCTATCATGAAACACATCTAATAGTCACTGTGTATTCTGAACTCATTCCTAGTCGATTGGGCCGTCAAAATGAGGATAAGGCCGCCCGAGCTTGAGACTAGCATATGCGATGTGAAGTACCACGTTTCATTGGTAGGGAGCATTGTGATGTCCTGAGCATGCAGATGGATAGTGACCTGGTGATCTATCGAACTACCCTCGTTCGTACTTTCCAAGTGGTTACTATTTATCGAGTGGATAAGTCCGAGGTCTTGGTTGTACTGATTAGTCCTCACTACTCGAAACGTCATTGAGACTCTACAAGATAGGTGCCTCACTTTGACCCGTTTATCAACTCAGTTGGGGTCATTAGGTGGCAGGATTGGGTGAGGACCCGATGCATGTAGGAGTCAATGCTTCGTTGTCGAGGATTCACCGCTCGCTTTTATGCGTGGATATCCTATGCTATTTGAGGAGATAATAGTGTGATAAATCTCTGGCCAGAGTACTAGATGTGTTTTAGGTAAATGGGTTTACCTAGTAACACACGTGATGTCACTATTTGATCTCCGAGATGTATGCATGGTTATCGGATCTCTAGCGACTCTCGATTTACCAATGGTCGTTGATCTGATCGGGATATATGTGTTGAAAGGACCGTACTGTACGCTAACCATGACCGACTGGTTCTTGCAGGCACTATCAGTGATACCTAGGGGATCATGGGGCGATGTTGCTAGGCGCTTTACCATGATCCGATGGGTAAGTCCGAATTGTGATTTCGGAGTCGCAATGGTTGTGAGCCCACGGCTAGCTGTATCCCTGAACCATTGAGGGTCACACAAGTACTGGCTTCACGATTACCGCACAGAAATGGAGCTCAATGTGTTGAGCATAGGAGGAGGAATTTAGGGAGTGCGACTTCCTAAAAGTCGACAGGGGTCAAATTACAATTTCCCTAAAGTTTGGGCTAGTTTGACTATCCTTGAAACTTGAGAGGCTAAACTGCAATTTTGGGCTAGGTGGTCTGAAAAATTGTTTTCGTATCATAATACTCAGTTTTGGAAACTGTGTAGATCGGTCCGATCAGATCATCGATCGGCAGCGTGTGGCAGTGTGCCGCACGCTGTGCAGGCGGCGGTGCGCCGCCGTGTGGTGATCCCGAGGCAGTGTTGTGACACTGTTTTGACTCCTAGGGTTTGTTTCGGGTCTGTCCCGGGCAATCCGAGAATTTTTCGGGCCAATATTTGATATTGGGCCATTTTGGTCGGACCAAAATTGATTTTTGGAATTTTTGAGATTTTGGGCCTAAAATTGTTTTAAGCCCAATTTGATGTAATTAAAATTGACGAAATATGATTTTATTTATAAAATATGATTTCATATTTAAAATATGATTTTGTTGGGAAATTATCAAATTTGATTTGATTATTTAATTTATATCAATTATTTGAATTGATTGCATGTTGGGATGATCGAGAGCCGTGCCCAATGTGTTAGGTGTATGCTAGGTTTTGCGATTTTTGGTTGTAATATTGTTGATATCATTTACAAATTGGGCCTGGTTTATGGCCCGTTCCTACCCCTTAAAATTGTATCCCAATGTGTCATGTATATTTAAATGTAAATATTAGATTTAGTGGGAGGACTTTTGAAGATGGTGGAGATGATGATCAAAGATATTGAAGACCGAAGATTTGTAAAACTGGAAGCAATTGTAATAGGATTGCATTTCATACTGCATTTCACCTAGGACTGGACCTAGGTCCGTGATTGGCAACCACGGACCACATAGCTCTCGCTATCGATCATCCCAAATTTTATATATGCGATATATGTTTGTTGAATCCGCACTTTAAATTGTGATTTAAAATTAATGAGACCGAATTTTCAAAATTAAAATCCCTCATTTTAAATATGAATTAAAATTTATATCAAGATTAAAAGTTTATTCGATAAACTAAGGGAATTTAAATCTGTTTAAATTTTCCTACCTTTCATCAACAATGAGTGTACGTCGATGCTACCCGTATACATAGCCCGGCTCATATTATTGAGGGGGTTATGTATGCCGAAAAGTTGTACACGTCATTGACACTCGCTGTGAGTTGGTTGGAACTCCCTTTAACGTTGGCTCATATTATTGGGGACGTTAAGGGGACCGTCCTTCACAACTCGACATTGATGGGTCATCTTGACACGTGATAGTAATCGGCATCATATTATTGGGCCCTTACTGGACGTGAGGTGAATACATGGAGGTTGCACATGTTGCAATTGGGCTCTACCTTTTGAGGGTCATGGTTGGCTGATATTATTCGGGACCATGATCGCTTGATTGGACTCTGTGTACCCACTAAGGAAACTTGCTTTCTCGATTTCATTAGAGGGTGGTGAAATCGTTAAAATAGTGGGAGGGTAATTCATAAAACTAAATGACCTTGTTTTGTGTCTTAGCGTTTTTCATATAGAGTTAGTAATGCATGTCTGTTTTTCTTTTCAGTATAAACTGCTTATATAATGTCTTCGATCAAAAATCCACTTGCTGCTATACTGGATATCAACAAGTTCACTTGTCTGAACTACCAAGACTGGCTTCAAAACCTCAATATTGTTTTGGCTTCGGAGAAGCTCCTCTACACGTTAGACAAGAGCCCTCCGAAGGAAGCCCCTGCCGATATCAGCCCTGAGGAGCTGACAAAGCTGAATAAATGGTGGGATGATGAGCTTAAGACACGATGCTATATGATGGCATCGATGTCAAACGAAATGCAGCGGCGCTTTGAGAAGACGGTGTATGCTGCTGACATACACCTTCATCTTAAGGAGCTGTATGGGGAGAACTCGCGGACTGAGAGGTTCACCACTGTCAAGGATCTCATGACGAGCCGCATGCGCGATGGGACTTCGGTCCGCGAGCATGGGGTTCGTGTGATTGGGCTTATTGAAAAGTTGGTGGGCCTTGACATCACGCTTCCACATGAGCTGTCAGTGGATCTGCTTCTCCTCTCACTCCCTACTGCATTCGACCCCTTTGTGGTCAACTTCAACATGAACAAGCTGGAAGCCACCCTTGAAGAGGTGGTGAACATGCTCGTAGTGTTCGAGGGGACCATAAAGAAGGACAAGCCCGTCCTCCTTATGGGCTCTTCTTACTCTGCGAAGAAGGGGCCCAAACGCAAGGGTAAGAAGCGTTCTGCCCCTGCGAAGGAGGAAAAGCCCACCAAGAAGCCCAAGGCAAAAGCTTCCAAGCAAACAAGTCTGAGGATATTTGCCACCACTAGCCTGGGCACTGGAGGAGGAACTGCAAGGAGTACCTCGAGCAGTTACGAACTGCGAAAGGTATGTTCTATATTGAAATAAATATGTCTCTTAATTTGACTTCTTGGGTACTTGATACCGGATGTGGATCCCATATCTGCAATGATTTGCAAGTGATGACAAGAAGCCGACGTCTTAGAGAGGGTGAGACCCACTTGAGGCTGGGCAATGGAGCAAGGGTTGCTGCAGTAGCCATAGAAGATGTTTATTTGTTTCTATCTTCGAATTTTAAGTTGTTATTGAGAAACGTTTTGTTTGTTCCCGAATTAATAAAGAACATTATTTCTGTTTCTATGCTTGATAGTGATGGATATTCTTGTCATTTTGCTAATTCTATTTGCAATATATACAAGAATGAATGTTTAATTGGAATTGGGGAACGCGAAAACGATTTATACACCTTAAAATTAAAAGAATTTCCAACTCACGATGTGGAAACACATACAACAACAGTTAAAAGGAAAAACGATAGCTTAAACCCAGCACAACTTTGGCACGCTAGGCTAGGTCATGTTTCCTTAAGTAGGATGAACAAGTTGGTTAGGAGTGACATGTTTGATACGTCAGATATTAACTCCCTACCTACTTGTGAATCTTGTCTCAAGGGAAAAATGACTAAACAACCCTTCAAGGGCAAGCCTGCACGTGCTCAAGGCCTTTTGGATTTGATCCATACTGATGTGTGTGGCCCGCTTAGCATTGGTACTAAGTACGGTCACACATACTTCATCACCTTTACCGATGATCACTCTAGGTATGGGTATTTGTACTTAATGAAGCACAAGTCGGAGTCCTTTGACAGGTTCAAAGAATTCAAGACTGAAGTAGAAAATCAGTTAGGGAAAAGTATTAAAGCACTTCGATCCGATCAAGGTGGTGAATACTTGAGTGCTGAATTTCAAGACTATCTTAGAGAGAATGAGATTCTCTTACAGTGGACCCCTCCGGCCACACCACAGCTCAATGGTGTAGCGGAGCGTCATAATCGAACCTTGATGGACATGGTTCGATCTATGATGAGCTTCACTGAACTTCCTACCTCGTTTTAGGGCTATGCGCTCGAAACGACAGTGATGTTGTTGAACAATGTCCACACCAAGGCGGTGGATAAGACTCCATATGAGGTATGGATGAGCAAGCCACCCAAATACTCATACATGAGGATTTGGGGATGTCCTGCTTGCGTGAAGCAGACAGGAGATAAGCTGGATACTAGATCCATCTTATGTTACTTCATTGGGTATCCAAAGAATTCCATTGGATACTACTTACACTATCCCAATGAAACAAAAGTGTTTGTTTCTAGAAATGTCACCTTTCTGGAAAGGGAGTTTCTACTTGATAGAAAAGGCAAGATAGTAGAACTCGAAGAGGTTCGAAAACCATCTGAAGTACCAAGTGAATCTCCCGCACCTCAAGAACCAGTACCAGAAATGGTCGCCCTAGGAGATCTGAAAGGATTCCTACGGCTCCTGAAAGATATGGTTTCCTCCTTGAAGATGATCAAAATGATCAAGTTATTGGATGTGATCCCAGAACTTTCAAGGAGGCAATTTCCGATGCTGATTCTAATTTGTGGCTTGAAGCAATGCAATCTGAGTTTGACTCGATGCATTCAAACCAAGTCTGGACTCTTGTTGATCCTCCCGAGGGAATAGTTCCCATTGGGTGTAAATGGATATACAAGAGAAAACTTGGGTCTGATGGTAAGGTATTGACCCACAAGGCACGACTGGTCGCGAAAGGTTACACTCAAAGGCAAGGTGTTGACTATGATGAAACCTTTTCACCAGTCGCGATGTTCAAGTCAATTAGAATCCTACTTACCATAGCCGCATGGTACGACTATGAGATATGGCAAATGGATGTGAATGCGTTCCTTAATGGAAACATTAAGGAAGAGATCTATATGACGCAGCCTGAGGGTTTCACATCTGTAGGAAGTGAGCATAAAGTATGCAAACTTCAGAGATCGATCTACGGTCTCAAACAAGCATCGAGGAGTTGGAACCTGAGATTCGATGAAACAACTAAGGAACTTGGTTTCATCAAGAATCCCGAGGAGCCATGTGTGTATAAGAAGGTAGTTAAGAATGCTGTGACATTCCTTGTACTTTATGTTGATGACATTCTACTCATTGGGAATGATGTAGGAATGTTGCAGTCAACTAAAGTATGGTTGTCTAGTAGATTCTCGATGAAGGACATGGGTGAAGCATCCTATATTCTTGGAATACAGATCTATCGGGATAGATTGAAAAGGATGCTCAGGCTCACCCAAGCTACCTACATCGATACCATACTTAAGCGGTTCTCTATGGAAGAGTCCAAGAGAGGACACCTACCTATGTGCCACGGGGTCACTCTATCTAAGTCTATGTATCCAAAGAATGATGAGGAGATAGAGAGTATGACACGTGTGCCATATGCCTCGACAATAGGTAGTATTATGTATGGCATGATCTCAACTAGACCGGATGTTGCATATGCTCTGAGTGTCAGGAGCCGCTACCAGGCCAACCCCGGCCAACACGGGGTCACTCTATCTAAGTCTATGTGTCTGAAGACTGATGAGGAGATAGAGAGTATGGCACGTGTACCATATGCCTTGGCTATAGGTAGTATTATGTGTGGCATGATCTCGACTAGACCGGATGTCGCGTATGCTCTAAGTGTCACGAGCCGCTACCAGGCCACCCCGGCCAATTGCATTGGAAGGCCGTGAAGGATATTCTTAAGTACTTGCGAAGGACTAAGAATATGTTCATGGTCTATGGGGGTGGTGAACTGAAACTGGAAGGCTACATTGATTCTAGCTTCCAGTGTGACGTGGATGATTCGAAATCAAGCTCTGGTTTTGTATTCATGCTCAATGGTGGTGCTGTCTCTTGGAAGAGTTCCAAGCAAGACACCCATCGCGAATTCAACCACTGAGCTGAGTACATCGCAGCATCAGCTGCTGCAAAAGAGGCGGTTTGGATAAGGAATTTCGTCCAAGAGTTGGGCGTAATCCCTGATGGAGTTGGTCCAGTCCCGGTGTACTGCGACAACACGGGTGCCGTTGCGCAAGCAAAGGAGCCTAGGTCTCACCAAGGATCCAAACATATACTGAGAAAATACCACATAATCCGGGATATTGTGGCTAGAGGTGACATAACAGTCGAGAGAGTCGCCTCTGCAGACAACATTGCTGATCCACTTACGAAGCCCTTGCCAGGACCGTTGTTTGAAAAACATCGCGAAACAATGGGACTGCGTCTGATGAGTAGTTGGCTTTAGGGCAAGTGGGAGATTGTTAGAGTAGATGCCCAACTAGCCAACTTGTGGTGTGTGGGTTTTATTGACACTTTGTATAACGATATTTATTTATGAAATTCGCATTCTTTTATGGCATTCTTTATTTTCATTATGTTATAATGTAAAATTGTGTTGGATAAAGACCTAGAATGCACCATAGTGTATGTTAGATGTGATAGTAGATATGATGGCTATCATGAAACATATTTAATAGTCACTGTGTATTCTGAACTCGTTCCTAGTCGATTGGGCCGTCAAAATGAGGATAAGGCCGCCCGAGCTTGAGACTAGCATCTGCGATGTGAAGTACCACATTTCATTGGTAGGGAGCATTGTGATGTCCTGAGCATGCAGATGGATAGTGACCTGGTGATCTATCGAACTACCCTCGTTCGGACTTTCCAAGTGGTTATCATTTATCGAGTGGATAAGTCCGAGGTCTTGGTTGTACTGATTAGTCCTCACTACTCGAAACGTCATTGAGACTCTACATGATAGGTGCCTCACTTTGACCCGTTTACCGACTCAGTTGGGGTGATTAGGTGGCGGGATTGGGTGAGGACCCGATTCATGTAGGAGTCGATGCTTCGTTGTCGATGATTCACCGCTCGCTTTTATGCATGGATATCCTATGATATCTGAGGATATAATAGTGTGATAAATCTCTGGCCAGTAGTACTAGAGTGTTTTAGGTAAATGGGTTTACCTAGTAACACACGCGATGTCACTATTTGATCTCCGAGATGTATGCATGGTTATCAAATCTCTAGCGACTCTCGATTTACCAATGATTGTTGATTCAATCGGATATTTGAGCTGCAAAGTACCATAATGTACACTAACAATGACCAACTGGCTCTTGCACGCACTTTTAGTGATACCTAGGGGATCATGAGGCGATGTTGCTAGACGCTTTACCATGGTCCGATGGATAAGTCCAAAAATGTGTTTCCGGAGTCACAAAGAGTTGTGATCCCATGGCTTGATGTATCCTGAACCATTGAGGATCACACAAGTACTGGTTTCTCAATTCCCGCATGGAAATTAAGCTCAATTTGTTGAGCATAGGAGGAGGAAGGATGGAAGTGCGACTTCCTAAATGTTTCCAGTCGTGGACCGGATTAGGAGATCTACCGCCGCCAACCTTGAAGTGTCAGTTTCCCTGTGAATCTGGTCGGAGCCAGGCGCCTAGACGCCAGCAAGGTAACATTCATTAAAACATCCTATGTATGTTTTTATGCCTTGTTTGTTATGTATTGAACGTTTCCGGGGCAATTTTTGAAACTTCCGCTGCGTCCCCGGGAACGGGATCCGGATCCGCCACTGCGCCAACAAATTTGTGCTACAATTTAATTAGTATAAGTCAGCTGTATGACAAAGGTTACACAGTTAGCTTCCAAAAGCACACTTGTACAGTCGACACCGTATCACTTATACTCAAAACGACATCGTTTTACTTCCTATTCGAAGCAAATTGCTCAAACACCCGAGGGACATCTCAAATCTGATTCCCGCTAAACCAACGCACGCGATATCAATTTAAATAATTCCCTATAGCGAACAATAGCCCACATCTGATCTGTTCCACCTCAGATCTGAATACCCGAAATTACCAACATAAAAACTAATTCCTTCAAATCTGAAAATCCGATAACTAACGTCTCCATTGGTTAATCCTCATCCAGATCTGATTAACCGATTAAACATGGATTAACAATTTCTAGTCCTCTCATTATCAGATAACGCCAATGAAGGAAGTCATGAGGTTTGGAAATAAGGGTAAGCCGAGCCCAAGATTTATTGGTCCATTTGAGATCTTGGACAGAGTGGGGTCTTTGGCTTATCGGGTGGCTCTACCACCTAACCTAGCGGGAGTGCACAACGTTTTCCACGTATCCATGCTCAGGAAAACCTATCAAACCCTTCACATGTGCTGACTTGGAGCCACTGCTACTTACAACAAACCTGTCTTATGAGGAAAGACCTGACCGCATACTAGGTAGACATGAGAGGAAACTGCGGAACAAAGTGATTAAGATGGTCAAAGTCAAGTGGCTTAACCATTCGGAGGAGGAGGCTACATGGGAGACGGAGGTCGACATGAGGACGCGCTACCCAGAGTTGTTTGGTGATACTAATTTCGGGGACGAAATTTAATTTAAGGGGGGAAGGAATTGTAGTGTCCGTTATCTGATCACACAGACCGCGTGCATGAGTTACATGAGTTATATGATTTAAATTTTTGTTGATGTTTCCAAAATATTAAATGATTATTTATTTATGAATTTTAAATGCATTTTCTTGAGGTTTCAATTCAGGTGAATATCCGGTGTCGGGCCTCGGAGGGATGACCAGGGACGATAGAGGTGACTTTTAAATGTCCCAAAAAATTACTTTTTAGAGGTTTGGAGACAAAAATAATTATTTAATTTAAATTTGGATTTTTATTTACGATCGGAGAAAAATGTATTTTTCGGAGCGTTCTACCTTTTAGCCGATTTTCTTGCTTTTGAGCGACAACCGTAAACCATAAAATTTTCTTTAAACCAAGGTTAAGTCCTTTCACTTTCATATTCAATATGAATAACTTAGTGTGCATAATTGTTTTGTTGGACATGGGCTTGTTGTCTTTTTTTCCCCTCTTTTTCACACCTTGGGCCAAGAATCATCAACTTAGCCCACTTAACCCTATTATAACCTTTTATTTCCCAACTCCTTGCACGTTTTCCACCTCCATCAGCCGAACTCTCCCTCTTTCAGAAACAGCTTAGGAAGATCGTTCCATCCCTTAGCACGATTAGGCCGTGTGATCATCCCCGTCTCGCCCCAATGCCTCCGGTAACGTGTATTCTCAATCTCTCCATCGAAAGGCAAGTTTAAATCTTCTTTTGCTGCCACAATCAGACCATATGCGTGTGATTTGAAATCTTTTATGCATGGAAATTTATTCTGAAAGCAATACATTTCAGCAGACTGGTTTCCTTTATGTAGTGCGTTACGCGGTTTTCTTTTCCTTCCTGCTGCATGTTTTCGAAAATTGCTGCTATGTGTGATGATCGGAGCTGAGGGATGCCATTAAAGGATGTTTAAATGAATGTTAGGTTGAGGTTTGAAGGTTTGGAAAACTAATTTAGAGGGCTGGACGAGCAGAATAGGGGTTGGACATTTCTGAGTGCATGACCTGTGTTGGTGGTGCAGAATGCGTCGGCCATGATCAGATCCAGGAAAAATGGTTCCTGTTCGAGGAAGGGCCAAGGTTGAAGGTTATAGAGTGTCTAGAGAGTCACCTGGTATTGGCCAAGAGCTGGCCTAAGAGGGGTTTAAGTGCTGGCTAAAAGGAAACAATGCGCGAGTGCGGGAAGAAGGATCGTGCAGAATTGTGCGGTATGAGGGCTTCAGCCTTCGTGCTGTTTGTCATGGGACCCACCAGGTCCTTGGTTGGGGTCTAGGGCATGGTTAGAGGGTCTTATGGGCTTGGTATAGGGTTGGTTAGAGTTGGGGTTAAGGCTGGTTCAAGGGAATAGCCGAAAAAAGGTGCAGCTTGATCGAGTGAGGAGAGCTTATGGTTGGGTTGGTCTAGTTCTTGGTGTTGTGGTTGTGTGTGCCCCCTTCCAGCGCACTTAGAAATCCTTGAGAGGTCCTTAAGATGTTTATTAGGTGTAGTAAGTCGAGTCTTAGGGGATGGATTTTGAGGATAAATAAGTTAGAAGCCGATTGTGTCCGACCGGAATGCATAGGAGGCAGCACCTAGCGTCGATCGTATAGAGGCTATAGCATCACCCCGAAGGCTCCCAAGCAGTATTTTTATGGCTTGTAAACATGTTTAAGATGTATAAAAATTATATTTCCTAGGCTCGGGTTGGTTGTGATGAGTTTTAGGGTTGTCCGGTGACTCGTCGAGACCTTCGGGTGTCCGAGTATCCCGTCGAGAAGCTTAGGACGATCCCGATCAATCTTGGCTAAAACCTTATTTATTTTCAAATGCATCGCAGGAATGTTTACGGGCAGCAAGATTTTTAAAATGAAATGATGAGTTTTATGATGATTTATGGCATGATATTTGATGTTTGATGTTTTAAATGAAAAGAATAATGTTTTGAGGAATGTGAGTTGTTGTGACCAAGACGTAGAGAAATATGGTGACTACGACGCATGAGGTCCGTAGAGCCATATTAGAGGGGGATAATGCCTACGGCGCATGAGGTCCGTAGAGATATTACAACCTAGTACTATGGTTTATAGCTTGATCAAGCAAACAGAGGGGTCGCAACAATGAACAAACTTCACTTAAATGTTGTGAGGATATATGTTATTCATGCCTTGATGTGTAATGGATGTTTTGAAGTTAAAAGTTTATTTAAATGCGCTTTGTTGTTGAGATTTGAAGTAAATGTTAATGTTTAAAGTTTATTTAAGTTTTGAAGTTGGGGTTTAAAGCGTATTTTAAATATTGCTACTTTTGATGCATGTGCTTGTATACGTAGTATTTGTTATTACGGTTTGAACTTGTTGAGTCTTTGGACTCACTAGATCTGATCGTGTGCAGGTGGGGATGAGGTGGATGTTTGAAGCTGCGGCAATTGGGCATGCTCGGACCTTGGCGGTGCACTCCCGAGACCTTCAGTTTCCGATTTTATGTTTTTGAAAGATGATGTTAAGTTATAAGGAAGATTGTCTTTTTAAATTGATGAGGAACACTTGCAAGTGGGATGTTGAGACTTTTCTTTATCTTGTCGAATTTTACAACTACGATTTGACATGACTTTCTTTATCTAAAATTTTATAGCATGTATGGATGGAAATTTGAAGCCTTTGAGTATGTTTATTTTTAAAAAAATAGTTTGTTTCGAATTTTTAAAGGATTTTATTAGAGGAGTAAGGGTCGTTTCATTAGCTCTTGTACACCAGCTTAGCTCTGATCTGGTTTCCGTAATCAACGCAGTAAACTCCGTCTTGATCTGGTTGATAAATCCTTGAGCTGATTTAATAAATCTCTTATTGCCTTAACCAAAACTTATAAATTTACTCCATCAGCTTGTATTGTCTGCCTTCTGTATTCCAGATTTACTTGTTGAGCCTCTAGGCTCACTAGTTTTCTTGAGTGCAGGTGATGAGAATTAATCGGAGCTGGATGGTGCGAGCTGGATCAGAGTGGGGGTGTTTATCGTGGACATTCACTTCCGTGCTGTTTTCAGTTTTCATTCTTTTTGTTGTATAGAAATATGATACAATCTTTTGTACATTTCAGATTAATTCCTTGTTTATTCAATGTAATCTGAATGGATTTGTATCTTTGGTTATATATATATATAAAGTTCCGCTGTTAAGAAATTATGTGACAAGATTTACGGTCTGTTATTATGTATCACACGATCTGAATTTCAATAAGGTTGCAAACTAGTCCAGAATTAGATATCATCTTTCAATTTGCACCTTCCTAGTTTATTTCTATAAGATTTTGTTATCGGGGTTTTACATTTTTAGTTTTGAGGATAAATATACTCATGAATGCTTTCTTGAGCTCTAGACATTTTGAAAATTTTCTGTTTATGGTAGCGTCCGGTTGATGGGCTTTGGAAATTTTATTTGGCAGACAATTTTAAATTGTGAGTATTCGAATTCTTTTTAGAAAAAAAAATTCTCGCATTTTTTCATGTGAAAAGTACGGGTTCGCGAAGTCTAAGAGATTTCACGTAATTTTTCAATAGGGGGAGAAAGTTTACGTAACTGCACTTTTTTTCCCTTACTATGATTTTATCACACTGGGTTAACCTAATAAAGTTTCGTGATAATATCAAAACACATAATAAAGATATCCAAAGGGGAGTATCATGAAATAAGTTTTATTAATTGATTAGTAAATAGTTGTTAGTTGCTGGATGTCTAAATAATAAATAAAGTAAATAGATATTTTTTATTATTTTAATCGTCTTATTTGCTTATAAATGGGCTTGTAATCTTCAATGTAAAAACACAATATACAAATTCTCTCCTACTTTAAATTATCTCTAATTAAGGAAATTATAGAGAAATATTAATTTCCTACCAAAATAAAATTGAAGCAATTAAAGAGCAAATGCAATATTCAAGTATACTACCAAGGTAATTATAAATTTATGTTTTTCATGTTTCTTTTAATTCATAACAAGAAAAAAATATTCAAATATAAACATGAGTTTTTTGTCTATCAAAATTTGGAAAGTCAATAGATATTTTTCAAAAAATCCAAAATTCTTGGATTTATTGGATGAAACGATTTTTGATTACATTATAATTATTTTAGAGCATGTTTTTTTTTAAAAAAATGCTTTAAAAAGGGCTTCGTTCGACAAGATTGATGATAAAATATTGATTTTCATATCAAAAGTATAAATTTTCAATACAAATATGGATTTCATTAATTCGTCTCGTCCTTGGTACACAAAATCTCACTAGGGCAGTCACCCAATATTCGTCGAGTCCAAAGCTCCAGCTCAAGCAGTCACCATACCAAAAAATCGTAGAGTTATTAAGAGTAGATATCTTTTGAGATGGTATCATGAGTTTATATTCGTGAGCATATTCGACAAACTACCTATAGTGATATATTTAGTGTGAACAATAATATTTTTGACATAAAACGTAATACTTTTTCAAGGTCGGATTAAATAAAAGATTTGACTAAGCTAATATTTGTGAGTAAAATTATTTTTTTTTAACATAAAATATACTTTTTCACGGGTAAGATTCGTCTCACAAAATATAATCCATGAAATGCTCTCAAGTTTTTTTACTACCACTCCAGATTGTCAACTTATCCTATATCTGAATCAAGCACGCCAAGATATAAAATAATAATATTGTCATTGCCAAGTTATAAAATAATAATATTGTCATTATGGAACTCTTAATAACAAAAATACATAATAACCTTGTTAATTAAAATTTTGGAGAAGATAATATTATATTCATACTATATTTGTCTTTTTTAAAAAGATTTTTATAAATCTTTTTTAAAAAGTTAACCCAAACGCAGCGTTTACATTTCAAAAGATATTTATATCTGAAATTTTTAAAGAAAAGGCAACTACTATACATGTAATTAGATCTTTATTTGTATTTACTTAATATGTAAGTGAATGTACTAATGATGTTCAATGTTAATAGTACTTACAATTTTTTCTTATGTATAATTTGTGACTGCTGATCTCAGTATCATCAAATTATCACAACATTCTGATCAAAAATTGTTTGTATGTTTTTTGGAAAGGAACAGTTTTTTAATTTTTTTATCCAAACAAACAATTAAGTGTTATAAAGAAACCAACGTCATATTTTTGACATGATTATGTTCTATTTTAAGAAATGATTTCAAGATAGAAAAGCAATCTAACTTTGAAATTTATAAATAAAATCGAAAAGGTTTTATAGTTAATTAGATATATTTTTGATATCTACGTAATGTATAAGAGAAATATTAATACAGATAAAATATTAACAGAATGTAATTCCAAATCATATCCTATTTTAATTCAGGGAAACACTGAAAATCTTATTTCTGAGCAACGTAATTACGTAAGGGGCTGTCCTGTCCGTGATTAAAAAAACACGTGGTAGGGGTAGAAACCTATAAATACTAAAACCCTAATCACAATGTTAAACCTCTGTAGACGTGAAGAGGCCGAAAGAGACGGAAAATAGAAAACCTTCGTAGAACCCATTCAGATTCTACCCTTTTGAATTGTATTCAAGTTCTGAATGGCGGTTGATGGGAGTTTTTGTCTACAATCGGAGCTCAGGAGGTTTCTCGACAGGCGTCCAAAGCTCAAGTCTCTTTCCCATTTCACTGAATTGTTAAACAAGGTACTGAATTTTGTGGATAAGTGTTCCAGAATGCTTTTTTTTCTGTCCTTTCGTATTCCGATCACCGACACAGAATTATGCATGTCTTACCATGAACGGTCGGTTTCAGGGGGATCTAGTTACAGAATATGAGGTGGTTGTCGCAGTTGGGCAATTGGTTCTGCACCCGAAATACACAATCCCGTTGTTGGGATGTCTCAGGCCAATAGCTCAGCAGATAGTGGAGAGGACAACAACGCTGGTTCACTCGGCTCGAGAAATAATATCGGATGATTATTGCATAGAAGAATTTGATGATGAAGAGTTTCTCAGAGACTCTGAGAATGTAGATGGTGCTGAAATTATTAACATTATCGATATTTATGTCAGTAGGAAGAAGGGATTGCGTCTTCACGAGATTGCCTGCCTTGCCTTCTACCGAGCTCTTGATTTGATTCCTTTTCTCTTGGGGTAAGCTAGTTTCATGGGAGTTCCTATTTTTTCCCTGTTTGTACCAAAAGAATCATCAGAAATGTCGCATGAGCTTTTATGGTTGGTGAGGCGGCAAACACTCGCTTTACTATTTATCATATAGGGTTGAGGGTCATTGATGTAGTTAAATAAGCTTTTATTTTCTAGTGCTCGACATTTTATCTGTTTTCATTTATTCAGCATGATTTAGATTTTTATCTCAGATGAGAAATTGATTATTATATCTGTACCTGTCTCATTATTGCAGGTCTATTTTAAAGTATTTTGAAGATTCTCCTGCTCCTTTCGAAAGATTTGTTCGTTATGAAACATTTTCCAACACATCAGCAATGGTATATGTAACAAGTTTTTTAAAATTTATTCCCTGCAATGAAGATGTCCAGTGGTTAATGTCTCTTTCAATTCAACTTTTCAATTATCTCGTCTTCTTGTGTTTCACGTGCAGGTTTTTTGAATTGTCATATTTGTTATTTAATATAAATGTGTTAGTGGGATAAGGAAAACAAGTATAAAATTAGATTGTTTTGTACAACATGCACTCATTAGTATTTTTTGCACTGGGACTTGTGTGCAACCCTTGTTTTCAAGCACAATGGTGATTATTATTTCAAGAAACCACTAGGTAATTATGAAGCAGTAATATCTTTATAACTACAATGACCCCATGGTTGGTTGGGTAACATGTTGATTTCTTTGGTTGGCAGGTCATAAATACATTGATTTCATAATGTTCACACGTGTCTGACAATATGATCATGGCAGTTGATTTTAGGAACATTTCATATGTTATTTTACTAAATTTTTAGTTATTGAAAGTATTAGATCAATTCTTTATCAAATGATCATCTCTATTCATCTCTTTGTTAGGGCGCAAATCAGTTGTTAAGTGTTGTCCGAGCATCATATGGCCTTTTGATGATGGAGACAAATATTTTCATGTCACTTTGGAACTGGGCATGTTTTTTGAACCTTTTACAGAAGTATCCAAATCCTGTCTCATTAAATATGGTCGATTTGAGGAAGATCGTATCTGATGTGAGATTGAATGATCATGAGTTGAGGGAGATTGTGTCTGACATAAGATGGTGCAGCATACAGATATTATCATTGGTTTTGGGGTTAAGCTTTAAAGCATCCGCAAACCTTGGTCATGACTCTGAACAATCCATTCATAGTCTGCTGCGGTAAGCTCATGCCTTACTCATGAATGCATACTATGAAAATTTATGCGTGCACGAGAATTTAATTGTTTTAATCAATAAGGTGACCATGGTTCAAAAGATAGGGGATGAATTTGATTGCGTTCATTTTCTAATCCATGTGCAAATATCTACTTAAATAGATGGTTCATTCTTAAATTAAGACACATATTAATGTTTGTCTTTTTATATGCATGTATAATGATGCTCTCGCAGTTACTACATTGGCCCCTTAAATTTCAAGTATGAAAAAAAATTTCATTATTACAATTTTTATGTATATTCATCAAGATAATATTCATCTGAAGCTAAAAAATAGGTAGTCACGCAAAGACAAGTAATTATGTGGAACATAATAGACAACATGCTACTAGAAAGGATTTTATTGATACGAAGTTGGACAATAGATTATTCTTTTGAGTGTGGTATTATTTTTTTCTCTGCGACAACATGCTGTATCTGTTTGCCCCTTGTATATTTATAGCTGGCAAGAATTTTGCATGGAAGTATCATTTGAGAAAGGGAGTTGGTATCTTGAATCTCCTGTGCAAGAAACATTCGCAATGGTTGGAAGAAGGGCCGATCTCGAAGAAGGTTATTTTTTAAAGAGTTGTAGGCTTAATTGCTTGTACACGCCCTCTGCAGTGGCTCATGGGAATGTACCATCAGAGAAAACCTGCATGAATGATGCAAGGTATGATTAAAAAACTAAACAAACTAGGAGAATAATTTAACGCATCATTTAACGGATGTCCATCTTATAAGTGAGAAGTGAGATCCATGGTTTAACTTCATAGCTTTTACTTAGAGCAGTGTAATGTTTATCGACCCATTTCCTTTGATGAACTCTATGTCTTTGTGTCTAGCATACATTAAGGGCAATAGTTTCAAGTTCTCCCAGACAATCAACTGGTATTTAAATTTTTTGACATTTGTCCACTTTGTCCTTCAGGTATCCTGGGAATTCTTTTTTCTTGACATCTAACATGAGAAAAAGTTTTGAAATGGTCTCTCTAGCAGTGAGTCAGAGGTGGCCTGTTCTTCTCTACGGCCCTTCTGGTTCTGGGAAATCCACATTTCTTAAGAAGTTGGCTAACAGTCATGGCAGCAGAGGTAAACTTTTTTGTCTACTGTATCAATCATTTATGCTTAAATGACTTTTTGTGTGGGCGTTCATTAGTATTTAACTTTGAATGGCTACTGCAAATACTCATGTTCATCACCTTTCCATATCTTCCACCCTAGATGCGAACTTGAATATATATGGTTTCTTTCTGAAAACAGCTGGTTAGGCAATGCCTCACACTTGAAGTCATGAAAAATCTGAAAGGAGGGAAACACCTTGGTTGCATGAAATATAATCATATTCAATTCTATGGACAAATTCTCATTCAATTTATGTTCATAGAACTATTTCATTGCAGTTAAATGTTGTTACTAACCTTTTTTCTTTTTCACATACTTTGTGCTCAATCCGTGTTCAGTTTAACACGTCTTTTGTCTGAATCTTCCCTGTTTTCTGAAATGAATTTTCCCAATGCATGTTTGTAAATATGTATACGTGATTGGTTGGGATCATGGGGAGCACCTTGATTTACTCTCTCTTACTTTGTCACTTCTTTTCTGTATATTATCCAGAGTGAAGATGGTGATTTTTGATAATTTCAGACGCTCTACTCTCACAGTGTGGCTAGATTCATTTAATCATGTACAATGATATTGTTGTCTGCTTGGACTCCATATGGACTTGTATAATGTCTAAACAGATCTATAACACTATTTTCATGAGAACGGAAAAGAATGTCCAACATCTCAACATTTGTTGTGCAACTAAATAACCAATCTCACAACAACTGAGCATCGCATAAATGTGTATTTTCGTGTTTATAGTGTATGCGTATTATGTCTGAAATCTCATATTTAATGATCTGAGTAGTCTGAAATATTATTGGCCAACACTTGCCCATGCTTTCATCAAATGATGCTCACCCTGTATTTATAATTTTGACTATGACCAAGTTGTTTGCATGACGGCCACTCTGTGGACCTGTTTCATGTTATTTTGTTTGTAATTTTTGGAACCTTTCTGATTCCTAACGTTCCAATTCATATAAAAAGTTCTACACCTTTACATGGACGAGCAAATGGATGGAAAAACATTGATCGGCAGTTATGTTTGTTCTGAGAAACCTGGCGAATTCAGATGGCAACCTGGTTCTCTTACACAGGTTTGAAATTAGATATATTTTAATTCTATTGTTAACCATTGTGACTTGCATTCAGAACCCAGGACTTTGGCTTTGTAAACAAACTATAACATTGCTGGGTCAAGTAACTGGATGTTAAATATTATACAGTTAAATTATTAATCTATGCAATATTGTAGCTTAACTTGTTTCAAACAAAACTGACAGGCTGTTCTGAATGGTTTTTGGGTTGTATTTGAAGATATTGATAAAGCACCTCCAGATATCACATCTATATTATTGCCCTTGTTAGAAGGTTCAAATCTGTTCTCAACCGGACATGGGGAGGTATACAATTCTTTTTTTGGGCTCGCCTTTCTAAAGGAATGCCTGTAGTCTGTATTTCAAGTGCATTTATTGAATTGTTGCTGCATAAACATGTTTTGTGTTTATAGCACGAGGCATGTCTAGATGGTTTCTTGAAATATTTGTATCTGGAAACATGTGAATTTACAGCTAGATCTAGGACACGATTTACAGACAACCATCAACTTTTAAATTGGTTTTCTTTATATGACCATTCAGTAAATCGACTAACGTCCATGTGTACAGCAAACTGTAAAATTTACTAAGTGAGCTTTTGGGCATATGCGTAGGTTCACATTTTTGGTCTTCCGAGGACTAGTTGCATTCTGGTAGAGTTCATGAACCTCGGTTGGAAGTGTTCAACCTAAATTTGTCTTAATTTCCTGAATATTTTGTACAATATTTCAAAAGCCTTCAATATTCTTTTTATTTTTGTAAGGGTGTTTTTTCCGGATTTAATTGAAATGGGATGCTTTGCCTATCAAAAGTGTGAGGTTCCGATGAGTTTGGGAACTGTTTTGGGCATTGAACAATAGAATCAATTTATTAAGTTCTAGGAAACTGGATGCTTGGGTTGCCTATAACTCTTTTCAAGCAACAAGCACACTGAAGTTGAAACATGGGCACAAGCAAACAATTGCACGGACAATTTTGTTTTATCTGTGTTTCTGTCTAATGTGGAATCTTTTTGTGCATGCTTGTAACCATCCTTGCAGTTTCACGATAGATCATGCTTTAGGCACTGTCCAGGATATGTGTGTTAATTGTATCGATCATGGAGACATGTGCAGGTGGTACGAGTGAATGAAAATTTTCGCTTATTTTCCACAATAACAAGCTCAAATCAACACATCTTCCCATTTAATGAAGGTTTGTTCTACTTCCTCTTATGCTTAATGTTTGTGACATCGATCTAAACTATGAAATTATGAACGTTCTTTGACACTTTTCCCATCATCCTTGACTGGCATCTCAATATTTTTGGTTGTATTCAAATTTTATGTTGATTTATTGAAATGTTATCCTTCTTCGGCTGGAAATTGTTTTCAAGCAAACAAATTTGGAGGAACTTTTTCATGCACTAATTAGGCAATTGCTAATCCTATAGAATTTAAAGTTGAGACAGAAAATTGCCATTATCAATTAATGAAGCATGTGGAATGTATTTCTTCTGTCAGCTTGTGTTTAGTTTTCTATTTCTGAGATTTTAGTGATGGGATTGCTTGTGTTTTTTTCAAATTTGCACTGGTTTATGCTGAGAAAGTTGTATGTGAAGGGACCAAGTGATGAGAAAAGCACACTTGTATTCGATCACAATAGGTCAAAGAGTAGCACTTCTGTAGTAGTATGATTTCCACATGGAATTCCTTTCCATTTTCACGGCTGTCAGCCTCCAAATTATGATATTTTTCTCTTCATTCGAACCATTTAGTTTCGCCGTGTTGTAACAGAGACACGAATGATATACTTATATATTATATTTTTTTTATAAATGCAGTAGACTCATTGCTGCTGACAGATCATTCCTGTACTAAGATTTTATAAATTCTGTTCCCAAATTTTATGTATTAGGTTGAGATAATTTTAATCACACACCTTAACATTTTCATTAAAGATTGTCAAGTAACTGTTTATGGAGTAGTATTCCATGTGGAGGTTATAAAAATGTAACCTCATGTTTGATAAATCTAGCCTTCACTTTTTTTTGAAGTTAATAATTAATAATATTAATCATATCGATTGCAAAAAAATTACTTTGAGAAAAACAGGATAGTCAGGTTCATGTGTCCTCAAGCAGGGTCCTCTATTTTCGCTTGGTGGAAATCTGTTATATAGAGAGAAAAAACTTTGCAAACCGGAGGATATAGAAATAGAAGACATAACTTATTTTATTTAAAATAAAAGGTATTACAAAATAATCTGAGTGGAGCTCCAGCCGAAGGATTAATTCCTGTTCCTGAATAGCTCAAGCTAGTAAGCTCACTACACTGTCACCAAACATGAACAATCCCTATAAAAAATCTGATCTTTATATGCCTTTTTCCCTTAACAACTCACTCCTATTCCAAAGCCAATTGAGCCATTTCAATACCATATTCTAAACTACTGGGGCCCAGTATAATTAGGTTCCTAAAAGAAATCAGTGGCTATTTCTGACCATAATCCTAGATAAGAAAGGTGACAATGGTTATATACCAAACTGAAACGGTTAAGTCACTCTTATGATGTATATATTTAAAAATATTGTGTGCGGCTGCGTAATAGGAACTATTCAGGTTACTAGCCTGTTGTGTAAGTTATCTTCAGATGGTTACTCTTGAACGGAAGAGACAGTGAAGTTCCCTTTTATGATTTATTTTGTACGAGTGCCAATAACGCTTCCTTATGGAAAGATAAAAAAGTCAATTTATTTATTTCTGATTATTTGGAACCGTTTCTTTTTCCTCTTCTTTTCTCTGGGAATAGGTAAAATTGTCGGTGCTGTTTGGCGGAAGGTCATGGTTGGCCCACCAAAAGATGATGACACTCTAAATATTGTGTTGGAGCTGTTTCCTGAGCTGGGTTCTCTTGCAATGAAACTTATAGGTTTCCATTTTTCTTTGGATATAACAATAATTTAGGCTTGCAACCACAATTACTTATTATCTTCTCTTCCATGTTCTTCAGAATCCTTTAAAAAAATCGTCCAGCTTACGAGATTTCAGCTGGGTTTGACAGCCTCATCAAGTTATCATGACAGATTCACGTTAAGGTAGAACATTCTGGTGCAATTAAGCTTTTGCTCTTTTGTTTTGCAATGAGTTATTAACCATGCTCTTAATCTACAACAAAAGAGATCTTCTTAAGTTGTGCAAAAGAATTGCAAGTTTGGGTATTCACTTTGATCAGGACAGCCTCTCAGCTAATGCATGCAACAGTATCTATAAAGAGGTTGGATACACCGATTGTTATCATTTACAAATGTGGTTTTGTGGAACATTTGGCTGTAAGTTTGTAGTTGATGTTTTCAGGCTGTAGATGTTTTTGCGTCCTTCAATACTTCAGTTGGGAATCGTTTGGCTATCATGAGAGAGATTGCAATGTTTTGGACTGTTTCAGCTGCTGAATCGTTATATCCTATTAACAAGCCTATTATTCAGGTTTTTTATTTATGATATGACACATGTACATGTTTTTCTTCCCTGCTTCAGAAATAGTTTTTCAAAAGTTTGAAGTTTGTGCATACAGGAATTAGGCTCTCATTTGCAAGTAGGACGGGTTAGCATTGAATACACTGAAATTGCAGTAAGTTATGCACTTTACATATTCTGTATCTCCATTATGTTTTCTTTTGAAGCTCTGTGTCTCCCTTTTTGAGTGGTCTATAATTACAGTGTAAAGAGGACAAGAAGTCATTTGTTCAGCTTCGTAGTTCAGTGCATATTCTGGAGAAAATTGCCTGCTCTGTTAAGTTTAATGAGCCTGTGCTATTGGTTGGTGAAACTGGTACTGGGAAAACTACTATTGTGCAGACTCTTGCCACGAGGATTGGTCAGAAACTGACCGTTTTGGTAATTTGGAGTTTAGAATTCTTTTGGTCTGATAGCTTCAAGTTTTTTTGAATTGTCATGAGTTATGCTTATTTTTTCATGTTTCAGAACTTAAGTCAACAAAGCGATGTTGCTGACTTGTTAGGGGGTTTCAAACCAGTGGATGCACGGGTTGTTTGTATTCCACTTTATCAGGAGTTTGAGAATCTTTTCACTCATTCATTTTCGTCAAAGGTACCATGTACCATAATTTTTCCTTCCTTTCTTCTCTTTGTTATAAATATTTACTTATTGTTCTTGTGTTCTCTTTCTAGGATAATGGTGGTTTTCTTTCTAACTTAAGGAACGACTTATTTCTTAAGAATTGGAAACATTTATTAAGTGGATTTCAGAAAGGCATAAAAAAGGTTGTTGAAATAGTGAAATCCTGTCCTGGTAAGAAACGAAAGAGACCTTTAAGTGCAGAGCTACTCAAAGCATGGGAAAATTTCGCAGTGAAACTTGAATATGCTCATGGTCAAGTGAATGCATCTGGTGGAATAGTATTTTCTTTTGTTGAAGGAGCTTTTATCAAGGCCCTGAGAAATGGTGAATGGATATTGTTGGATGAAGTAAATTTGGCTCCTCCAGAGGTATTGCAGCGAGTTATTGGTGTCCTTGAAGATGAGAAAGGGTCAGTATGCTTGTCAGAACGAGGTGATATCCATTATATATGTAGGCATCGCAACTTTCGCATATTTGCTTGCATGAATCCTGCGACTGATGCTGGCAAAAGAGACTTGCCACTTTCTATTCGGGGCAGATTTACAGAATACTTTGTCGATGATGTGTTGTTGAATGATGAGTTGGATAATAGGGACTTGGTGTTGAGTGATGAGTTGGTCAATGAGGACTTGTGTTTGTTTACGAATCAGTTTATGGATGATGATTCTTCAAACAGAAAATTGGTAAGTAAAATTGTGAAATTCTACAAGGCAGCAAAGAAATCTGAAGAAAGACTGCAGGATGGGGCTAATCAGAAACCTCATTATAGTTTGCGTTCCCTTTACCGGGCACTAGAATACTTCACAAAGGCAAAACGAAGTTTTGGTTTCGAAAGATCCATTTACGATGGGTTTTCTATGTTTTTTCTAAATTTATTAGACGAGTCTGGTGCAAAGTTAATGAATGACTTGATTTGCCAAAATTTATTGGGAGGAAAATTACCTCCTCATATCCCTTTTGGTTCATACTTAACGGTTATAAAAACCTCTGTGGATGGCTATGTTATAACAAAGAGTGTTGAACAACATCTTAAGAACCTTGCCAGGGCAATATTTATTAAAAGATATCCAGTCTTGTTGCAGGGCCCAACCTCTAGTGGGAAGACAAGCCTGGTTTGGTATCTTGCTGAAATAACAGGAAATAAGTTTGTCAGAATCAATAACCATGAACATACTGATCTTCAGGAGTACCTTGGATCTTATATTACTGATCCAAGTGGAAAGCTTATTTTCCAAGAGGGAGCACTTGTGAAAGCTGTTCGGGAAGGCCAATGGATTGTTCTTGACGAACTTAACTTAGCTCCTTCTGATGTGCTTGAAGCACTGAACCGGTTACTTGATGATAACAGGGAACTTTTTGTTCCTGAATTGTCAGAAACAATTCGTGCTCATCCAGATTTTATGTTATTTGCCACTCAAAATCCACCTCTTGTCTACGGAGGGCGCAAGTTGCTTTCTCGAGCATTTCGCAATCGATTTGTGGAGATTCATGTTGATGAAATTCCACAAGAGGAGTTGAGCATAATATTGAGGAAGAAGTGCTTAATTCCTGAAAGCTATGCTAAAAAAATGGTTAATGTCATGACAGAGTTGCAACTGCATAGGCAGAGCAGTAAAGTTTTTGCTGGAAAACATGGGTTTATAACTCCGCGTGACTTATTTCGATGGGCTAATCGCTTCAGAGAATATGGTAGCTCCTACGAAGACCTAGCTCATGATGGTTATTATTTAATGGCTGAGAGACTGCGTGATGATGCTGAGAAAACAATTGTTAAAGAAGTTTTGGAGCGGCAGTTGAAGGTCAAACTTTTTGAAAATGACTTTTACAAGCCGGTGAGTTGTTTTTTAAACTATTCTTAGTGAAATTATTTACATTTACTAAACATATAGCTGTTGGATTTTGGTAACTGTGCTGTTTGGTAGGTTAATAACTGTAAATGGCTAAACTTTTCTGCACTGCACTTATAGATTTTGTGCCATCATGACTCTTGGTTGGATAATACGGTTTCTTTTGAAGAACTGTACTTGAAATACATGCATTTTTATCTCCAAAAAAAGAAGAAGAAATGCATTCATTTTTTGTCGACCAGACACGTAAAGTAATTGAAATTCTTTTAGAGTGAAGTGGGCTAATATTCTGAAGTTGATCATTACTAGAATTTTAGTAATGTGAGGGCTATTTTTTAATTACAAGTTATTATATGCTTTACTATTTGAAGCTGCTCTGTGCAAACACATTGTAACAAACCAAAAATATATAGTAAATTGTTTAACTCCATTGGTGCCTCAATTTGGAACTGCTTTTGTAGTTGCGGCTATTATAATGATCAACTTATACGACTTTACAACTGTAGGTACTGCCAAATTATTTAGAATTTGTATCTTTCATTTTGGAAAATTTTTAACTGTAGAGATCATTGTCATATTTTTGCATAATAACTACGTTTATGCTTTCGTCTTACTAATTTTGCGATCAGGGATCATCTGTGGATTTACCAATCATTTTTTTAAATTAAAGTAGTTGATTGAGATGCTATGAGTGTAAAGTGGGCTGAGATTCTGAAGTTGATCATAAATATAATTTAGAGTGTGGATTAAAAAATTCATTTTTTGGTTAATGAGACACTTAAAGTAATTGATGATATGCTATGAATGTAAAGTGGGCTAAGATTAGAAGTTGATCATGATAATAATTTTATGACTATGTGGATTATGTTTTAATTACAAGTTATTATATGCTTATCTGTTAACAGCTGCTATGTGCAAACACTTTGTCACAAACCACAAATATATTAGAATAACTTTTAATATCGTCTGTGTCTCAATTTTGAATTGGTTATATAGTTGCCGCCATCATAATATGATTAGCTGATTCGTCTATCAGTTGTAGGTATTGGCAAATTTTAGAAATTTGATCTTCATCTTGGAAATTGTTAACTTTCTCTGGAGGATCATTGCCATATTTTTGCATAATAAATGGCTATATGCTCTGGTTTTATTAATTCTCCGAGTTAGGATCTTTCTGAGTGAGGGAAGTTAGATCGATAGATCTGACCAATTAGTTAGTTTCCTGTATGACATTTGTTGTAATTTAGAACTCTATGGTTCTATTTTGGTTTCTCTTGATGGTATTCTTGTCACATATTCAGAACAACTACTGTTCTGATTGCAAGTTCATAAAAACTACTAGAATAAGAGTGTGAGTTTGTCATTGCTTTCTTTTTTTTTTTTAACAATTCAGGGAACCGAAGATGGATCATGCACAATGATGTCCAAAGAGTACTCGGAAAATTCGGAAGATGTTCGGAAGTAAGCTTCTGCCCTGGTACATGTTGTGAGATCTCTGTCATTGTTACTTTATTTCTATCCTTTATCTTTCAGAATTATTCTGACCAAAAGTATGTGGAGGACATATTTTCTGATCGAGCGGTGCTACAAGATGCGTGAGCCTGTTCTCCTTGTTGGTGAAACTGGTGGTGGGAAAACAACTGTTTGCCAATTGCTTAGTGCCATGTTGGGTTTGAAACTACATATACTGAATTGCCATCAGTACACAGAAACATCAGATTTTCTTGGAGTTCGTCCTATACTCTATTCATATCACTTTTGTGTTTCCATTTGTTGTTGATGAAGTAAAATTTGTTTCAACTTTTGTGGTTGTTGTTTAGGGTTTTTACCCCGTGAGAGCGAGATCAAGTATCGCGATAGACTTCCAAAGGCTTTGTGAACAGTTTACCACTTCAAAGGCTTTTATTCATTATCCCGGAGTGCCTGTATGTTGACTTCTTTATATAAATTGACTTTTTCTTGGAGAGTTTCGCATTTTGACTGGTAAAATCCATCGATATTGTCATGCCATTTTGCAGAAAATTTTTATGGACATTAACCAAGCATCGCAAACTCTTGTTCAGATCGATAATATCGTCAAAAGTTATGTAGAGATATCTTTTTCTCATCCAGAAGTTACGGAAAACGAAATATGTAGGATAAAAAAAATATATCAGGATTTACGTGAGTTGCATCAGACGTGGCAGACTATATTTATGTGGCAAGATGGACCTCTTGTTGAAGCTATGAAGAGTGGTGACCTGTTTCTCGTGGATGAGATTTCTTTAGCTGATGATAGTGTACTTGAAAGATTAAACAGTGTCTTGGAACCAGAAAGAAAATTGGTAACTTGTTCATATTTAGTCATTTTCATAGACCATTTTCAAGCATTATGTGATTCTTTTTTTGATTCATTGTTTAATCTTGGATCTTTCGTTCACTGTTTAATCTTAAATATTTGAATTTGCATCCAAAAGAGGTTGGTTGATTTTGGAACGTTGGACTATTTGTTGCTTACTTTGATTTATATGTCAGTTTTCTTTACCTTTTTCTGCCCTAGATACCTACATTGACTTGAATTATGAAACTTTACTACTTCAAGCATAGGTTGGTACTACGTATAGTCAAAACCGAGGAAACGATACATCGAGTTTAGTAGTAGAAGCTAAACTGGATAGCTATTTGAATTTCAATTGTGTTTTTAAGTATGGGATTTTGAATTGATTATTATACCTACATTAGGTAAGGAGAAAATGGAAAAATGACGGGAATAAAAAAATGGAATTGAAGAATATATATCTCCTTGTTTTGTTGAACAGGATGTGTTCAAGAACTTTGTTTTCTTCGTTGTATCATGCTGTATAACAAAGCACTAAGAGGGTAGATCATAGTGTAATACAGTTATCTTATTAGGTGGAGTATACCTCTCTTTTTTGCCTCGTTCGTAAATTAGATGCTTTCAGTTCTGGTTTTATTAAGATGAGTAAATCGAAAAAGTTATTGATGATAGTCAATGATTTTATAATGTGTAGATAAACTTTAATTGGTTTCTATGCTACTTTTTTTTAACACCTGCAGTCATTGGCTGAGAAAGGAGGTTCTCATCTTGAGAACATAATTGCTCATGACAAGTTTCTCCTCCTCGCTACAATGAATCCTGGCGGAGACTATGGTAAAAAGGAGCTGTCACCTGCACTTCGTAACAGGTTTACTGAAATATGGGTTCCTTCTGTCGGTAACGTCGAAGAGCTTAAGAGCATCGCCCTTAAGAGGTAAGTTTGTCTTAGTAAATAATATTCACTATTTTATGGGTTTCTAACTCTTGTTTAATTGCAGAATATCAAACCCAGAACTTTCTTGGACTATAAGTATCATGCTAAATTTTTGGGAGGTACATTTCTAATGTTTTTTATGAGAAATTTGTCTGTTATTCATGCTGGTCATCACAATTTTTTGGATAATGAGGATGCATCTTTTTTCCTTTTTTACATGATTGCAATTCCTTGAATGTATGCTTCTTATATTTTTAGGATTGTATTCTGTAAGTTGTCTTAAGCTAGACTATCAAGAGATAAGAAAAATGTCTATCCTTCATGTTCGTACACGATATGAGAGCCATATCCGTTTGAAATTAGAAAAAGGTGTGATATCCTTCCACCACCGCAGCATTCACAACTTTTAAGTTGGTTGTGCCGCGGTAATTGAAAAGGAAGAGACGAGTTTGTGTTTAGCTCTGTTTGTCATTTTATTTCTATCAATCATGTAGTGATTCAATTAAATGCTATATGAACAATAGAGTGACTTGATTTTCTAAATTAAATGCTTATGTAAACAATAGAGAGACTGATTTCTAAATTTTTTGTAGCATCTAACTCATTTTGCACCGTCATAACTTCCTCTTGTTCTTGTGTTCATCAATTAAATAATATTTAATTACTTGAAAAGTTTGTTTTGAATCGTCAAGTTGCAAATATTTGTTGACCAAGATCTGATCATGATTTACTAAATGGTAGAATGAATAAAATTTCACAATTGGAAAGGCTGTTCCCAAGGGTCACAATGAATTCTTATTTGAATTAGAGGTTATAATTATAGTGGAAACAACCCTAGTGCTAATAGCCATTCTTATATCTGGTATACTTGTAAGTTTTATGGCCTAGGGCAACCTTCTTAACAACTAAGAGATCCATTTGAGGAAAATGGGGACTAAATGATGTGACGAGCCTCCCAATACTAGTCCATCTGTTGTCATCATCTGCCTTTTTATCCGCTTCCATTTCACCTCCCCATTCAAAATAGCAACACAAAGTTCTGATATACATTAGTGAAGAGTGATTGTCAAACAACATGAGCAGAGTGAAGTGCTGATGCGTGATGGATAGTGACCTCATTTTAAAGCATGCGGCAATGGTCCACATATTGTGCATTGCGGTGTGCAATGTGCCATTTCAATCTCCGGCTGAATTTAGAAGCATTAACATAGGCTCAATTACACAAATTAATTCATTTCCAGGATTTATTGTTTTGACATATTTTTGAAAAAGCGTGGTCAAGGTTTTCCAAGTGCTAATTATCTTGGATTTCTTGTTTCATCTTGTTCAAGGTTTTCCAAGTGCTAATTATCTTGAATTTCTTGTTTCATGCCATATATTAAGACATACTTTATAGCTTTGGAATGTTTTATTTATTCGTACCTAACTTTTTGTATACTTTATGTGAAATTCATTCTAGCTTAGATTACAATTGAACGGTTCTGTTCTAACTTACTCTAGTTATCTTTCTCAGTGGTTCAACCTGTTACAGACAGGAAGATTACTTACTGTAAGAGATATCTTGTCCTGGGTTTCTTTTATCAATGAGACTGGAAGAAGTTTACCGGCTGAATCTGCATTGATTCATGGAGCATATCTTGTTGCCTTGGATGGACTTAGTTTAGGTATATGTGTTCTTTGGTGGCTCGATTAATATAGTTGTTTGAGAATTTTATTAATATTACCATTACCAGGCTCTAAACAGTTGTCGCATCACTTGTACGTTTGATCTCTGACTACCATGTAGATAGACAGTGTGTTTGGGAATGAGTGGAGAAACTTTGCTGCTTTGCATAGTATGGTCAAGAGAAGTAAGAAAACTGGGGAACGTGTTTTACATCAACTTTCCATTATTTTAAAACTTCCTTGTCTTTTCACTTCACTCTTGATTCTCATGAAAGTACTTTCATATTTTATTGCCTTGGTCTTGTCGAAATCCTGTTGGAAAACTGTTATTACAATGTTTATGGGTTGTAAGATATCTGGATTCGTATGTCAATTTTTTTTTTATTATCTTTTGTGCTATTTATTAAATCGCTAGGTTTGATATGGAAGATGTTGATGGACCAACTTTGATGGCTGATAATTATAGTTTATATCATAGAGCTGATTTACCGTTTCTACCTTACCTTTGATGAGTGAAGCTACTATTCATTGCTTAAAGTTAATAAATTTTCATCTATAAACTGTCTCTGGTGAGTGGATTATCCAGGTATCAGTATACAGTCTATGGTATTGTAGCCCGGATTATTTTGTTGCACTGTGGGGATCGTAAAGGATATATATTTTTATTTGATAATTTATTCTCATCCGAACTATAGTCGCTGAGTCATTGCTGTACTATTGTTGTTATGATTTCTTCAGTAAATTTCTTGCCTTTGGGTTTCTGTGCTCTTCAGGTACAAATATATCTAAAAGTGATGCTGCACAGCTGAGACTTGAATGTCTTTCTTTCCTTCAGAATAAACTCAAGGTGAATAATTTTCTGAAGGGCTTGCCTGTGGGTTGTGTGGGGAGAACAATTAATCTACAAGTACTAAGACAATGTAAATGACCATACGTTCATTTGTGAGCATTTTGCACAATACGGAATGTCAAAGATAGGAAAGGAATGCCCAAAATTTCACTGTTCATGTGTTCTTCCCTCAAAGGTTGCCTCCTTTATAGTTTATTATTAGCGAGTATAGGAACTGCATTGCTAGCTGTAGCCAACAAAAGGATGAGATTTGTAATGTTCCAATATCTTAAAGTTTGGTATTTTCTGTTTTCTGTTTCATTTCATGCGCAATTAAGCCTTGTCTCACATTTTACATACCAAAATTGTAATGTAATCTAATTATCTCACTACCATGGAAAGAATGTGCCACATGGAACAACAAATGGAATAGTAACTTGTCCAATGCCGTTTAAAGAGTGTTTTAAATAAAGATATTCAATTATGTTAAAAGTGAACGTTTGAGATAAAGATAATCAATTATGTTAAAAGTTAATTGTAAAGATTATTTTATGAATGCTATTTTTGCTGCCCCTCAATACAGGATCACATAAAATGTTCTAATTCCTCATCCCTTGACACCCTCAATGACTATGGTTGGGATGATTCTGGAAGTTCAACAGTTCCAATTCAGGCAGATAACATCGAGTGTGACAATCTTTTTGGAATCCACCCTTTCTATATAGAGAAAGGTATGTAACTTGAATTTTCCGAAAACTTATGAAGTTTACTATGACACGGAAGTTATAATTAAAATAGGTCTTTCCTGTAAATGTAAGGAGTCAATAGATGTCTGCCACTCTGCCTCCTTGAATTTTACCTTGCAACTTTTTTTAGTTATTCTTTGTTCTTGAGTAAATATTGACTATTGATTATGGTATGCACAAACAGATGATATTACTTGATGATGTATGGCTCATTCTAAATTCTTGAAATCACATTATAGATCTTGCATGTGATGTTAAAAATTTCTTATAGGTGAAATATGGTAAGAAGTATTAAATATATGATTGGGTTACGGGTAAACATCTTCCATAACCAATCTTATGCAGAATCACGAGAACAATATAATATAGACACCTACTTTTAACACGATCATATCACGTAATTGTTGACTAATATAGGATGCTTCCTGATTAAAGATGAACTAGATTTCATTTTCTTATGTACCTAGTGCAACGCAAAATACATCTCCTTGAGATATTTCAAAGATTCAATTGTTGCTTTCCACAGTTCCCAAGTAGTTGTTGGCACTTCCTCAATAATTTCTTATTTTTTTTGCTATTCCCAACTATATATCAGTTTCCCCATAAAGATATATTTTTCCAGCGACGCCCAATGAATCGTTTATCTGGTTGAATCTATCTTTGAATAAAAATAGGCTGTTGATCTGAAACTTGAGAACGGAGTACATCGTGTATTTGTGTTTATTCACGGGGGAAATCACCTATTTATTTCTCACTATGTATATGCAAGTTGAACGTTGTTGACAGTATTTGCAGAGTCTGTACATTTGATAATTGGATTGTTGGATTGCATTAGCATAACTGTTTATCTTTTCCAGGTACCGACAACGTTGGTGTGGAGGGATTTGAATTTATGGCCCCCACCACTCGTAGGAACACCTTGAGGTTGCTGCGTGCTATGCAGATTAACAAGCCTGGTATTTACCTCATAATAACAAGCCTGGTATTAATTTTTTATAACATCATACACTATGATTCCTCAATTTGATGGTTTCCATACTTTATTAGTATTACTGGAAGGAAGTCCTGGCGTTGGGAAAACAAGTTTAATTGTTGCCCTTGGCAGATCCTCTGGACATGCTGTTGTACGAATAAACTTATCCGAGCAGGTTGATAATTCGTTGGTTATAAACTTCCTCTGCTTTTGTTTCTTTTATATCTGCATTAGGTGTTACTTATTTTGATCGAAATTATGCCGCAGACTGACATTATGGACCTGCTGGGGTCAGATTTGCCGGTTGAAAGTGATGAAGGGATACAGTTTGCTTGGTCTGATGGAATACTGCTTCAGGTTGGGTACCTGGCCTTTCTTCATGAATTTTCTTTCAGATTTTTTTGTGAAATGCAATTAGTTATGTCTTGTGAACCCAGGCATTGAAAAACGGATCATGGGTTCTGCTGGATGAACTGAACCTTGCAACACAATCTGTCTTGGAGGTATTAGCCATAGTTAATGTGGTCCTACTCCTTGGATTACCTTAATTTTACGAAGTTATTTTCTACCTTGATTTATTCTCCCTCGCGTGTCTCTGTAAACTGAGCTCACTCATCCCTTTATTTTAGTTGCTTGAATGAAACCAATCCGTTGTAAGTGTGTACTTTTATGGACCTGATAACTTTTTGTTCCCTGTAACTGGTTATTAACATGGCTGATGCTGTTTCTCATTGGGCCAGTTCGATGTATGAACCATAATTTTGAAAAATACAGAGGTTATTGAAATTAGTTTTTATGTGCTCTTCTTGAACAAGCAGGAATTGTTATGCCGGTATCCTGGTGAAAAGATGTTTTTTTCAATTTATAATGAAAAGCTGGAGTAGAAGCCAAGGACTTGCATTTTCTAGCTTCTAGAAAAGTGCTTTTCAAGCCTATTTTTATTAGAAACAGATTTTCTTTTGCTTGGAGACATATAAAACACTCCTCATTTGATAATATATCCTTACATTTTACTTATTAATTACTAATGTTGTACTTGAACTTGACATTTGACTGTGGAAATTAGGGCCTGAATGCCATTTTGGACCATCGGTCTGAAGTTTTTATTCCTGAATTGGGTCGTGCTTTCAAATGCCCTACATCTTTCAGAGTTTTTGCATGTCAAAATCCTTCTTGTCAAGGAGGGGGCCGGAAGGGGCTTCCAAAGTCCTTTCTCAATAGATTCACGAAGGTACACCCTTGTTTGCATTTGAATACCATGGGAGCTTTAGATTGAGGACACCAAAATTGTTCTTAAGAAACTCCTTTCACTTTTTCAACGGTAACTGGCCTATATTGATGAATTGATTTTCTTCGTCCAATTGGTTTTAGGTTTATGTTGATGAGCTAGTCGAGGAAGATTATATTTCCATCTGTTGCTCCCTGTTTCCATCAATTGAAAGATCTTTGCTGATGAAGCTAGTGGCATTCAATGAAAGATTGCACCAAGAGACTATGGTATACCACAAATTTGGTCAACAAGGTTCCCCTTGGGAGTTTAACCTGCGGGATGTGATTCGCTCCTGTGAAATTATTCAAGGTTTTGTATACTTCATAGATGCAGTTAGATGTTTTACAAGCTCAATTCCCTTCTTAATTATTTGAATATTTCAGGTGCATCAGAGAAGTTAAAACCCTACTGTTTCCTTAGTGTTGTTTATCTGCAAAGAATGCGCACGGCAACTGATCGAATAGAAGTTCTAAATTTATATGAACAGATATTTGGCTTCAGGCCATTCATAAATCCATACCCTAGAGTACAGCTTAATCCTCGTTCATTTGTTGCTGGGAACATTTCCATTGAAAGGTATAGGTATCAGTCATCTTGCCTATCCAGAGAAGACCTTAAGATTCTACCTCCTTTACGTCATTGCTTGGAAGGGGTGACACAGTGTGTAAAACATCAGTGGTTATGCATTTTAGTTGGTCCTCCATCTTCTGGTAAAACCTCACTGATAAGATTGCTGGCAGACCTGACTGGAAATGTGCTAAATGAATTAAATCTTTCATCTGCTACTGACATATCTGATCTACTCGGATGCTTTGAGCAGCATAATTCCTCCCGTCACTATTTTTTCGCTATAGCTCAAGTGGAAAAATATATGAATGAGTACTGCAACTTGAAGTTGGAATTTTCTCCAGAGGGATTAACCCGAAAGAAAGATCTAATTACTCGATGGTTGGCTTTCTTATCAAACATTAACCATCCTACCGCGTCTTCAGAGGCATACATTGACAATCCAAGAATGAGAGATTCTATTCCACATTTAGTTGAAATTATTGAAGATTTAAAGCTGGACAATGATATGCAAGAAGTGTCGGTATCTTGGTCTAACAAGGATCTGGATATCATTCTGAACATGATCAGAAAATTGGAAGAAGATCAGAAAAAAGGTCGATACTCTACGAAATTTGAATGGGTAACTGGATTACTGATCAAAGCCATAAAAAATGGGGAATGGATTGTTCTAGAGAATGCAAACCTCTGTAATCCCACGGTACTCAATTTTTCTTGTTTATTTTCATTTTTTAAGCCATGTCAACCTTGCTTCATCCTCTTTTTAAATGAAGCTTAAGTTCTTCTCTAATTTATTGCATTCAGGTTCTTGATAGGATCAACTCTTTGGTTGAACAGTCTGGATCTATAGTTGTAAATGAATGTGGGATTGTAGAAGGTAAACCAGTGGTTCTTCACCCTCATCCAAAATTTCGGATGTTCCTCACAATAAATCCTAGCCATGGTGAAGTATCCCGAGCAATGCGAAATAGAGGGGTTGAAATATACATGATGCAACCATATTGGTTGGTAGATGAGAAAAGTGGCAAGAATCTAAATGAGATTGAGGTCAGGGATGCGGAAAGATTCATTTCGCTTTCTGGAATTCCTGTGGGTAAATTGGTCGAAATGATGGCCAAGGCCCACATTTATGCTATGCATGAAGGATCCCATCTTCATGTGAGCATTACATATCTTGAGCTTTCACGCTGGGTGCGGTTGTTTCACTGGCTAATTACAAATGGCAATAGGCCTTGTTGGAGCATTCAAGTGAGTTGGGAGCATACATACCTTTCCTCTTTCGGTGAGGGAAAAGGAAAGGATATTGTTTCTCAGGCAGCTGTTAATTATTTATCAAATCCAGAACTTTATAAATTCACTACATCCGAATGCTGCTTGTTATGTTTACCAGGAGGCTGGCCAACCCCCTTGAAATTAAGTGACTTCATTTGTTACTCAGAAGAGACTTGTGTTAGGCAGAATTGTATGTATTTGGAATCTTTGGGATCTCAAATTGCATCTTTCATCCATAGAAAAACTTTGAACAGAGGTTCCAAAGCACAAACTCCTGTCGATGGAGGATCGAGGATGATTCATCTTTTGGATGCTACTTTGATGCATGAACTAATGTTCCCCAAGGCTTCAGATAACAGTGTTCTTGTAAATTGCGGCAATAGGAGTGAATTGGATTTGGTTTTAGCCAAGAAGAAGCTCATCTTTGCTGCTGATTGGGTCATTGAACAGGCCACTGAGAATGATTATCATCTTTATATTCAATGGTTTGATTGGTTCGGTACTCGATTACAGCAATTCTTTTCATTTTTCAATTGGTATTCAGATTTATTCAAGAAGGAACTGAAACATCCTGTTTGGACCAGGATATTTCGTCTACTTTCAATTGATAAAGAATTCATCCCTGTCTCAATATTTTCGATGGGATTTATTGATCTTTTCTCATCTGTTGATCAGTTAAAATCCTGCCATATTCTTCTAATAAACTTAATCAAGTGTGCCAGCCAATTGAGACTCAGCCTTCGACAGTGGAGCAGTGAGGATTGTTACAGTCAAAAGAATGCGACCACACAAACTTTTATACCCGTTTTGACTTCCCTGAGAATCATGGAAGAAAAATTGCTTCATGTGCTTGTTGAATCGCCTTCTTTTGATTTTCTCTTTGCGTCATTCTGTCACCTCCTGGAACATCATAAACTCTTCTGGAACAGTATTATTTCGTCTCATATTGATTGCCAGCTGATTTATTGGCGGTGTTTGATGAAAGATGTCATGAAATTGCACCAGATATGTCCTGCTGAAGCAAAAACTTGTCAGGTAAGCTACTGTGGTGTTCATATTCCATTTCACTTCCATTTTATTTTACCTTTTAGCATTTATAATTGATCTTATTTAGATATAATGCATGCAAAGTGTTTAAATACTTGGTATTATGTAGATCAAGATGAAAGAATTGGAAGGAATCTCATCTTTGCATTTGAATTCAAGAAAATCCTTGCTCTGGACATATGGTGGACATCCAATTTTACCTCCGTCTGCTGAGTTGTACCAAAAGCAGTGTCAGCTTTCAAGCCTTTGTGAACTGGTGTGGCCAAGGAAAAATGAGTTTTTGAAACTAGGTATGCTTGATGGAGCCCTTTTAAGTAATGCAATTCATACTCGATGTTGCATTTGACATTTTTTTGTCATAATTTTTTAATCTCTGCTTAAAAATGGAGAATTCACATGTCCTACTCTCTTGATTGCTTCGTGTTTGGGAAAGATATTTGCCCATGAATTGGAGACCTTGTAGCATGTTTGTGATGTGTCTGTTATAAATTTAATTGTTGCTGAAGAAGTGTTTTGCAGGTGGGAGGGTTGTTGATAATGCTTCTGCAGACGACAGTGACATCAACGAAGTTACATTAACTGTTGCTTTGTCTTCTAACATTGAACTTCGTCTTCTTGCGATGCAAGGTAGACTCTTCTGCATTGAAGATTCTTGAGTTTGATACTTTGGTTAATTCATCCATGCTCAAAACTCTGATTTATGTGATCAGGTCTATTCTTTGGGTTTCCGTGTTCTGTTTTGGAAATCTAAGATATTTTTGTTGTCCATATTCAAATAATTTATTCTTTGGACATTTTTTGACTGCAATTATTATGACATCATATTACTGGTGCTTTTCTGTATTATAAAACTGTTTTTAATTGCAATTGATAGTAAGTTTTTTATTTGTCATATAACCACCGCTTTTTGTATCAAACATAGTGACTTTTGCTTTAATTTAGCTTTTCTGATTTAACTTTCTCAATTGATATCCCTGTTCCTTGCATGCATTTCTTCTTTGCATCTTTCTTTAAAGCATGTAGGAAAAGAGCATCTCTAAAGGAAAAAGAAACAGAAAGTTCCACTATATTCTTTCAGGCTCCATATCTTATGGTTAGGTGGGATTTGATTTACTATTTGAATTTAAGAATGGTAAGAGAACCTGAGAACAATATTTATATCTTATTTTCCGTGAAGTAATATTCATTGGGCTAAAAAATTGCTCAAAGTGAAATCAGTTCTTTCATTTTTCTCTGCGAGAAATATACAGAGAAAAAATACATTGAAAAGGAAATCAGTGTTTCTGATTCTTGTATAACTGCTTATTGAGCTGGTGATTGATATTCTCGTTGTTTTGATTGGATTTTTTCCTGAAGGAGTTTGCATGTCATCATATATTATTGGCAAAGCTGATGATGGTGACTTTGATTGTATTCTGCAACTGGAAGAGATGTACCAGGTTTGTCTTCATGGATTCATTCTTTATTTTATCCTATTCTACTTTGACAATATTCTGGTGAATGCATCATTTAGGTGCTTTTAGGAAGGCTGGAATTTGAGAAGCACAAGTTGAAAGTGGGAGCAGAGAGTACTAAACATGAATCTGGGCCAACTCATTCTGCTGCTTGTTGTCTCTTAACTTCTGATGCATTGTGTAGAAAGTCAGGCTTTGAATGTTGGTTAAAGACTCAAACTTTAGTTGATGAAACTACTTTCTTCCTTGATTTGGAGCTACTGCAGCATCTTACAGAAATTGCGGGGCTTGATATCGAAGAACAACACAATGTATAATTTACTTGAGTTCTTATTTTAATTTTGCATTTGCTTAATATTTTGGTTGGATGAAAATCTTGCTCATGTCAGAACATCAGAACACCATTTTCATTTGTCACTCACTGCAGGCCTTATCTGATATGGCTTTTGAGTTGGAATCATGTTTGAACTTTTCACTAAATTATTCTTCAAGGCCTCCAACAGACTTCTTACCCCACCAAAAAATTATATGGACCTTAGATGCTTGGGAATCGGTTGATCGAGGTTAGTGTTTCTCTGTGAATTTGGGCATTGGTGTGGCTGTTACTTTGATAATTGATATCTTATCTTCTGATGCAGCGAGTGAAAATATTTCTAGTTTTATTTCGGAGATGTGGCTTAAATGGCACATAACTCTGTGGGAAATCTGCCCTGTGCTGGTAGAGGTATTTACCAAAATGATAAATGTCAACATTTTTTAGTTCTGTTGTGTTTCAAGTCCAGAAAACTCAAATTTTGTGTCCCCTCTCCCTGCAGATTCCAGGTTATGATACTTTGGTCCCTCACAAGCTTTTCCAACCTCTGAAATCGGTATTGGTCACCCATATTTTGTAAGCACTTTTCTGAATCAATGAAGACTACTTAACTTGCTACTTTGAATTAGTTTCCTTTTCTAGCCCTTGTAAGGAAACAAGTGTCTGAATCAATTTTGTCTATATAAATTTGTGACCTTTGACTTTCTGGCCAAGTATTATTAAATAAAGTACTCTATATTTCGCGAGGCACCAAATCTGCTGACTCCTCTTCCTATCTCTTATGTTGTACTAGTAGTAAGTACATGCGTTATATGACTGGTAAGAAACTTTGGGAAGTTTTGTTAGGAGTCACAAAATTTCAGTACAAATTATGTTCAAATATGTAGAAAATATAGAATACGGATTATATCAGAAGTGAAAGAGATTAAAGAATATATTGTCAATTGAGTTTCCTTTGAGATATCGATATGGTTTCTCTTCAAACCTTCCAACATTATGGACAAAAACATAATTTCTTTATTTGCTCGAGTTTTAAGTCAACTCATTCAAGTATGCACTCTTTGTAAGTCATTATGTATGTGTCAGGAACCTGTCTATTGCAATTTATTTACCTGATTTACTCCATTTTCTGTTTGCTTTCTGCAAGACTCATGTCAACAACTTCCGCTAGGTTGACTCTAAGCTAGAAGAATTCAACTTTATTTGCTCTTTTCTTTTTTTTTCTTTCACCAATTGTTCGAGACCTCCAACACTCATCAAATTTTGTTTGGTCGTTTTATTCATTCTATAAAACTCAGGCAAAATACTGGATCTGTTAGAGAGTCCCTGGCGCATATGCTCAAGCTTAGGGTTGCTTCACATAATATTTGGCACAGTTCTGCATCTGTGGTGAGATCACATGACATGCTGCTCTCTGCTGCACGTTCTCTCTTCCAGCAGGTATTCATATTGATTTGATGAAATGATTTTGATCATTTTCATAGGAAAACATTGGCATATCCTGATTGACCTGCCTTCTCTGTATTGTACTCACAGATTATTTATGCACACAAAACATCATTTGAAGATTCCAGTTTTTCAAATATCAGATCTGCCTTTCAAGAAATCCATAGATCGAAGGATACGGTACGTCTCCGTTCTTGCTTACCATCTTGTATGCCATAAATTTCACTTTCAGGAGGTATTTTGTGGATGTGCTTCTGTGGTTTTGGGGTTTGAACTTTTTATTTGTTCGGTGATATTGCATTCGGCACTAGAAATGGTTCACCTTAAAAGTTTAAGATAGCCGTTTTGATTGTGTGGTAGGTTCTTGCCCAATATTATGCTGGCTTATCACTTCTTGGTTAAAGTCCACTTATGTGACTTGGTATTACTATTGCAGAAAGAAAGTATCAAGAATCTGGTTTCTCTTCTAAGTTCATCAAACCACGGTGTATTTACATCATTGATTGATTCCTTTATCGAGCCATTGTTGAAAGAACTTTATCCTTCGTGCCCTTCTGATGGTTAGTACATATATACTACTACATTTCGGTTATAGATCTTAGGTGGTGACACTTTGCCTCATCTTGTGGCACTTCCTTTGCTTTCTGTTTAATATATTGGTCCTCATATTTTCACTTGAAACTTTTTTGATGTAGAGCAAAGTATCGGATATGCTTTGTTACAAATTGGTTGCTTGCGGTACTATCTATTGATCTGCTGTGATGACCTTGATCCAACTGTAAAGTATTCGGTCAAGTATTCTGAACTTACAGAAATGATAGCTTCACTTGAGCTCGAGATTCAGGTATTGTCCTGATTTGATTCTTGCAGCAAATTTCACCCACACTGTACACTTCTGCTCACTTGCCTGCCAGTTTGATATGGTATAAAGGATCTACCACTTTATTGCACACTGATTAACAAACTGTGAGACAAATGATTTGAGGGTTTACTTGTCATAATTGTATGTATGTTCTAATAGTGTGTGTTTGGTTGATTTGGGCTGCTTTTGCCCTAAATATAACAATTCATTATGACTACATCTGATTTTTACTTCATAGCTCGGGAACGGTTGGAGTCAAATCTCTGGATTGTTTCATTCTTTTGCAACCTTGACTTAGTTTTGGATCTGTTTTATTTTCTGATATATTTGTTGTCACAGGTTCGAAAAGAATATATGTATTTGTCTGGAAGTACACCTTCAGGGGAAACTTAGTTTTGGATCTGTTTTATTTTCTGATATATTTGTTGTCACAGGTTCGAAAAGAATGTATGTATTTGTCTGGAAGTACACCTTCGGGAGAAGCTAGTATTTTCAATAGAATAAACTTGCTAGAAAGACTCAACGCTGAGAGGAGAAAGCTGAGAAGAAAGGTCCACAAGTCTCTGTTATTTTGTTCTGATAAATAATTTTTACGTCTTTCATAAGCATCAACGAAAGTTGAATTATGTATTGATAACTGATTGTATCCACCTTGTCATCTCCACCAAGCCCCCTTCCACCCTTAATGGTTCTGAAATGATTTTTTTTTATCTTGTTTTAAGTTAAGAGTCAGATACTGAATCTGTACTTTAAATAATGGCCTACTGTTAGTTCATAATATATGCAGCTCGTTTTTTTTTATAGGAAACAATAATATAATATATATATAAAAGGATTTTAATTGCAAAAGTCGGACCAGCATCCACACACTAAAGACAGACCAGCAAACTGTTGCTTTCATATTTAAACGTAGTGATAGAGGTCATTTATATTAATCATTATAAGTGTATTATTATGTTTTTATGTGGAAAAATGTTTCTCACATATAAATGTCCTCCTTTATCAGATGGTGTTTCGTCCCAATCCTGAAAACTTTAAAAAATTGAAGCATGAATGCCATGATTTTCTTAAGTTGGTTACAACCTTGGTCGACTGGATGAAGAATGTTAGAAGTTCAAGGACTCGACTGATCATTGACCAATTGCGTAATTGGCAGGTAGTTATAATTGGTGATCACCAATTTCCGTTAAGATTCTTGTGTTTTGTCTTTTTTTATATGCAAAAAAGTTCTGTTTTTTTCTCCCTTCAATTTTTTGTTTCTTTCAGGGGACAACATCTTGCTTCATTGATAGATTATCAAATGAATTCTCAGAATACCTTGATGTAATTGAACCTGTTCAGGCTGCAATTTATGAAATGAAATTAGGCTTGTCATTCTTTGTTCCTTGTGTACCGTATAAAGAGTGCAATGCCAATGGCGAGCAGAATATAGAGCTTTGTCTGGTTAGTTTAAGATATGTTTCTCTATTAGTACTATCCTTTGTTTGCATATCTTTTGCAATTGACTCTGGAAGTGTCTTCAACAGGGTGCAATTTATGACTTTATAAGATTCCCTAGAGTCTGTGCCTCAAGAATCATTTCAGTGAATGCTGGTGGGAAGCCCGAAATTTCAATTCATGATATAGATTTATCAATGAATATTGCAGAAATGAACATGGATTTGCTGAAAAAAATAACCAGCTCTACTTGTGACTCGGTTTGTGATACAATGGTATGTGAATTTGTGCTGTTATTGGGAAATTTGAGTTTCCTTATTGTTTTAATGGGTGACTTAATATTACTGTATTAGTGATAACATCATGGTAATACAAAGGCAGGGGACAAGCTATTCCACTACTCTTCTGAATTATCACGATGTGTATCTCTTAATCAGGACTCAAGTTTTCGATTCAATATTGCTGTTTACCTCAATGTTCTGGCTCGAATTAAAATTTCTGCAGCTGATGCACATATTCTTGGTGATGCTCCCTTTAAGGTGAGGATTCTTGCCTGTGTTGCTGGTCCAGTAGTTCATCTATCGCAATGATTTGATGCTGTACCATGTTTTGTCAGGTCTTGCAAGAGATATTTGATAAGGTTTCCAAGTATTGGATGGATTGGATGGATCAGAAACATCAGATAAAGACAACGGAGGTTCCATGGTTCAAATTCAGAGCTCGTGCATTCAACATAGAGAACATCACAGAAATTGATGTATCCCAGTTTTCAAATTTGCTTGCAAAAGATAGCTTCTTAGAGTTGCAGGAGATGCTTTCTGAAGAACTAGATGGGAAGGTAAAAGTATTGTGGGCCTCAATCTTGCCTGCTCTCTCTCCCTGCAGTAACATAAACACAAGCATCTATCATGTATTCAGTATTTTTCAATGGACATGCATATGAATTTGTGTATGTATGCATCAATCCATATGAGGTAGTGCCATTTTTTCCATGCAGATTGAATCTATGGAGAATGATTGGAACTTAGTTGAAGAATCCGATTTGGGAGACATGGTCAACATTCACAATCAGTTATTTGGTTCGATGGACCTTATTGGAAAGGTAAGCAAAGAAACATTTTACTGATTCCAAAACTTAATGTGTGTACAAGATCATCATGTCAAACCTAAATCTGTTCTATGAGTCTAAATGCCTACATATCAAAACAAGGAATATCCTATCAAAAATTTGTTTTCAAGAAAATTTTTATGTTTAGAAGTCTTGAAGTTTGCAATCTTGCTTTGAATTCTTTGGTTGATGTGTATTGTGGGGTTCTAGTTTTTATGATTACGTCAACTTACAATAGATATACTTAAGATATAGTAATAGTAGTAAACAAATATTAAGGTTCCGTTTGAAAAATTTAAAAACGTTTTTAGTGTTTTAAGAGTCAAAGAAAACTTAAATCGGTGTTTGTACAAAACTTTTGTAAAGTCTTATAAAAACATTTTTTAAGAAAGTGTTTTTTATAAACAATTAGGAGATTTTTTTAATATTTTATTCATTTCTAAATTATGCCTTGTTGCACTTTTTTAATGAGATTTTGAATAATTGTGTACGAAATTTGTGTTATTAATGACTTATACCTGTAATTATGTTTTTTGCATAATTTTTAAATTGTATGTTTTAAATTTTATACATTTAATTGTACATTAAAGAAATTAAATCAATCACAAAAATATGGAAAAAGTGGAAAATAGAAATAGATAATCTAAATCACAAAAAAAATGAGAACCTTTTGTAAAAAAACAATTAAAAAGGATTTTAAAAATACTTATTGGAATGCTTTTCAATCATCTTTTACTATAAATTTTTTTTTCTAAAATACGTAGTCCAAACACATTTTTAACAAGAAAAATGTTTTTATAAAATAGTTGTCTAAACATATACTTATTCTTAAAACAAATTTCAAAAGCTTTTGCAATTTTTTAAAAAACGCTTTTATAAAACGTTTTCAAAATTTGTCCAAAAGTATCCTCCTAATATTTTCAATTCAAATGGAGATAGTAATACAGATGCATTGCTCATCTGACTAGTAGTTATTGCTTGGAAATGTGTTTCTTGTTTTATACTGTTTTTTTTGTATTCCCTACTAACATGGTAATTTCTTTATGATTTTACAACATGCCGATATTTCCTCAACCTTAATAACAGATTTTTATGATATGCCAGCGTAAGTTATCATCTAGTTATGACATTGTTGGAAATACAGTATCTAGCTTGAGTTGGAAGGAAATTGAATGCTATTGCTTGTTATTCATTCTTATATGTCGTTTTCAAATGGATCTCATTGACCTTATTTTCTGGAGAATCTTATCGAATTTCATTTTTTCTCACACCTACTTATCGACAAAATTTCATAATCAGTTTTCCAGTTGTCAAGTGTCTGATGCAGAGAGGCTGTCTTCTTTTCATGGCACTTATATGCTTGGACTGGAAATGATGCAAGGTGATTGTTGTTGCATGATTCGTCCCTAACATTATTTTTCCGGACATAATCAAAATTCTTGTGTTTTCTTGATTCCAGGTTTAACTGGTTCATGCTCCTCCATTTTCGATGCAAAAATTACTCCGGAGCACTTACTTCGCCTCTGTTTGGAGTATGCTAATAAGTTTGGCCATTCTACAAAATCAACTTCTGCTTACAACTTTTATAAGGTGATTCTTTCTTTCCATAAGTTTACTTTTCTAATTTTCTTAGGACACGGTATTATCTAACTTATAGTTTCTCTCTCTTTTGGTTCTCGTTTCAGGATTCCAATTCGTCTGTGCTGGCAAAATTGGTTGATCGAGTTTCCGCTCTTAAACAGCGAATATTGTTTCTGTTGAAAGAATGGGATGATCATCCTGCTCTTCAGAAAATTTTGGAAGTTATTGACATGATTTTAGCTTTACCTCTCGACACTCCACTTGCCAAGGTATAACATCTTCATGGTTGTTGACTACAGAAAGTCTTATGACATTTAGCGAAAATATGCGTCATGGACTGGAGGTGAAATTCTTGTTCCTTGGTCAGATGGAACGTAATATCAGAGCATATCAACCCAATGTACTGTGTTCTATTCTAGAATGAAAAATCTTGAGTTTTAACAGTCGATGTGGACTTGAGATGACTGTCAGGCCTTTTTTCCAGATCCTATATCATCCCACCCCCGCTCCTAGTACTGGAGTCCCCAGTTGACAATGTTACAATATATTATATTATCATTTGTGATCCGTACTATTATTGAAGTTCTGACACATGAACACTATACCTGATGTGGCTCCTAACATTTAAGCGTCACTTAATTTTTTTTTGAAGGCTCTTTCGGGTTTGCAATTCCTGCTTAGCAGGATACGAAGTGCGCAAGAAACAGTTGTGAAATTTCCTCTATCAGGTAACTTATGTACTTTCAAATGCATTGTTGTTGCTTTCTGATGGAACGTAAATAATCTTGTTTCTTGTCCCTCCGTTTTGTTTTCTAGATCAATTGGAACCAATTTTCGCTGTGATCTTTTCATGGTATAAGTTGGAGTTTGAATCTTGGCCTGCACTGCTTGATGAAGTTGAATCTCAGATTGAAAGAAGTGCTGCAAAAGTACCTGTTTTTATTCTTGGTGGTCTTTACTTGAAGCGACTTATGAACTTTCCTTTACAAGAACAATCGTATGAACCAAGTATAAAACAACACAGAAGTATTTGTCCCACTAACCGGATTGGCTCATATGAACCAAGTATCTCAACTTAGAACTGGGATATACAATATATCATGACTTCCTTTCTCATGCATTTTGAAATTCAACTTGTAATTGGGTTGCATTTGACTGTTAATTGTTCGTTTTTTGGTTTTATTTAAATTTTCAATTCATCATTTTTACCTCTACCTGGCATGCAAGCCAAGCTTACTATAATGGACATGATTATAGCTCCTATCAAGTCAAACTTTTGTTATACGCAAATAAACTTACCTTTTCATGTCCTATTATGCAATTGATATTTATTTTTGTCCTACTTCCTTGCAGCTGTGGTTTCCGTTGTATTCGGTTTTTCATCGCGGCCATGCTGGTGATATCAATCAGTACAAGCTATCAACAATTGCAAGGCACATGTTCAGTCTTTATTTTTTTCTTGAATTTTGGTTGAGAAATTGCTAATACTAAATAAAAATGCAGCGTGGAAGATTTTTTTAGGACTTCCAGGGTTGGTGATTTTAAAAAGCAACTTCAATTACTTCTCTCTCTCCATGGGCATTTTAGCAAAGAGATGAGACAAATGTCTTATGTAAGGTAAAGCAGAATTGTACTTTTTGGTTTAGGGTTTTCTGTGGAGTTGTCTTTCAGCTATCTTTTGCCGTAATGTTGGCTCTCTATCAATTTGGCCTGACATAATCCTTTGTTTTCAATCAATAGTTTGCTCGTGAAGCCATTTTATTTATTGCAATAGGATATAAGAATGTGTTGGTAACTTCTAATGAATTGTGCAGCCCTTGTCAAGTGGAGAACGTGAAAATTCTGTACAATACTTTTGGCTTCTGTGTTCAATTCTTGCCAAGGTAAGAGTCCAGTTCCCTGAAATTCGGGATCCATAAAGCTTGTCTCAAAACATCTTGTGGGTTTTTGGATTAATGTTTCTTTATTTCTGCAAAAGAGTTTTGGAACATATCCAAACAAACAGAAGAAACATTGAGATGGAGTTGACAGAAGTTTTGAAATTATGCCGCTGGGACCGCATTGAGAATCACTTGGCCTTTGAAAACATGAAAAGAACCAGACAAAAATTAAAAAAGATCGTACAAAAGTTTATGGTAAGCATAGTGATTATCTCTCAACGAGGTAGATTTTGAATCAATGCACTTCTACACAATATTGGTGAACTGTGTTGTATATGTCGTCATTTGTTTGTTGATCGATACATTTCCATTTCCCTTTCCCCTTCAATCCCTTATAATTTATCTTCTGTGTTATCGTCATAGGACCTACTTCAACAACCGCTGATGCCTTTTCTTGAACAAGTCCCTCAGATTGATAGAAACAACCAATCTATTCAAGGCGTGGGCCTCCTTCCTGATCCCTATGATGTCAGAAGGAATGTTCTTGGTACTGTCTGCGTCCAAACACAATGCAAAGCTAACGACAGGTGGACTTTTTATTCCTTTTGTTTCATGTATGTTTTCTGCATCTTTGCTTGAAATATTAAACCTTAACCCTTTGTAGCAGCTCGGTGTGGTTTGCCACTTGGTGGGACACTGTTGAGTTGAGTTTGCACAGTATAGGAGGTAGTTTCCAAATTATCTCACCTTACTTTGCATAAGGCCCTTCTCGTTGTTTGTTTAAATGCTTCCAAACCATGCAGAAATTATGGATGACGTCAACTGCACTCTTCCTTCACAATCTTCATGCTTTTCATACTGGGAAAGAAAGCAGTCATGGCATACAATTGGAAATATTTACATCTCTCTACTTCACTCTGACGAACTCTGGGAGAATAAACATAAGAATATGAGGAAAAGGAGAGCTTTCTCTGACCTTTTGAGTCTCCTTGATAATTGTGGCTTGTCCAAGCGTCGAACATTTGTAAAGGTAATATTATGTGTGAGTGTGTGTATATATTTTGCTATTCTTGAATTATATTTGGTCTTATGGGTCCCAGTTTGTGTTTAAGTACTATGTTTCGATTGATTTCTGCTATCATGTAGGATGAATTTAAGAAATCCTGGCTTCTGCAGCCATCCTATGATGTGCAACATTTACTGTTATCTGAGAGTGATATTTGTTCCGGGGATGCCGATTGTGATCTTGACCCCTGTAAGACATTATCCTATGAATCTGTTTGGAATTCAGCGAATAAATACTATTTCAAAAGCATTTCTTCAATGCAAACTCTGGAGCAAACAAGTCAGAATTTCCACAAGGATTTTTGTCTCGTACAGGTACATGGTGGAGAAATTAATTCGATTTTGTTGTTTAAATCTATGTACATAACTTTGTTATTTAGGGATAACTGAAGTGATCTTTTCCGTGACCCAATAGAGAAGATAAGAGTTTTTTTATCGGATTGTTGCATTATTTTCTTGTCTGCCTTGTTAAAAAAAACTCTTTACCTTGTTTCATATGGCAGTTGAAATTTTATTATTGAAAAAAAAGATATTTGGTTCATCTGTGTTTTTATCAGTGATGATGTGATATTTTCCTCATAAATAGGTCGAAGCATCCTGTTCTTATGTTCATCATCTACTTGAGATTCAACAAGAGCAAAGGTCTGCTGCATATCGTTTTGCAAAACAACTTAATTGCTTGAGACAATGCATGCTGCCATTATCCAATATGTTCTCAAGCTCTATTCACTCGGCTATGGACACCATCAGCGATTTCTCTTTTTTGAAGAACCAATACCCCACTTTCAAATGCATGTGGCAACAAAAGGTACTCTACCTGTAACATAACCTGAAGTAACTAGCTGATATTCTTTTATCTCAAAGTTTGACCTCTTATTCTACAACTGTTGCAGCAACTCTTTGATGATTTCTCTACCATGATGTATGAAGCACGTTTATTGCTGCTAACGGTTGAGAACACTCATCTGAGCACTTGTTCAACTGTCAAATGTGGAGCCGAAAAGATTCGATTGTTCATTCAGAACATCCTTCCCGACTTTCAGAAATCTAAGGTATATGTATAATCATCATGCTGCTGGGCATCTATATCAGTTTGAACTTTGGAAAGTGATATCTTGTTTTAACTGACACTGACAGAATTTGCTGGATCACTATCTTCTGGGAAGTAATGTAAATATTGCAATGACTGAAATTAAGTTGCAACCTTATGGTGTGACTAAACAAATGGAGCTGCTGGTAAATGAAAACTTTCAGTTAATTAAGACCTTCAAAAACAAACTTTCTGCACTCCGTAATACAGGAGCTGGAAAAGTGGCTGTTACAGATATCCTACTTGGGCATTTCGAAGATTTATTTGCAAAGGTAACTACCAAATCTCTCCTACAAATGCAGCTAACTTGATGGTATTTTGTAATGATAAATGAACATGTTGATATATTTTTTATGAAGAAATGCTTGATAGCACTTCAATTTGAGCATTCCTCACATTTTTCAGGTCCAAATTATTTCTGAAGAATTTTATTCGTCCTTACAAGAAAGAAATCTCCCAAATAGTGGTGATATGAATCCAGATCATGGTGATGGAAATGTAACTGCATTAAATTTGGGATTTCATGACACCATCAAGGCCACATATAAGAATGTCCTGGGTGTATTTGAGAGAGTTGCGTCTTTGAAGTATGATTTAGCACTTACTGAAGAATCACTGATAGATATGAAGAAGTGGAAAACCTTATTTGAAAAAGATATAGAGCTTTTACAGTTGGACCTCATTTGTGGAGATCTTATCAAGACTACTAAATCTGCTGTAGGTTCAAGCATTATATATTCTCCCTTTAAGAATTTCAATTTTATGATATTTTGTTGCCTGCTCTTATTTTCTCCTCAGGTAATACCTCTGAACTATTATGGAGATGGAAGTCCTAGTGTCAGTTCTACTATCCTTTCTGGACGTTTGAGACAAATGTATCCGCTATTGGAAGCAATACTGGCATTTGGTGATAATCTTTTGAGTGATTTTCTAGAGATCCACAGTAAGGTGAGTTTTTGTGAATTTCTATAGGTGATTGATTAGTTTTTTTTTATCTATTCAGTGGATGTACACAAACAAAAGTAGGCCGGAGGTTTAAAAGTAAATGAGAAAAAAATATAACAATATGAGAAATAAGCTCACTTCAATTTGAGCATGCTCGTATCTGTCTCTGCAACAAGCATAGTTGCTTTTGTTCGTAACTAGAAGAAGGAAGCATAGGCAGCGATTGAGATGCTCGATGCTTTATAACAATCGAATTTATGTCTCATCCACTTTATTTCCCTTGGACGTAGGTGTGTATGTTGGCTCATATGCTTGCCAACATTTTTGCTTCATTATTTGCCAAAGGATTTGGAGCTACTGAAGGTCAAGAAAATGAGATTGTGAAAGAAACAACTCAAGATGGAAAGGGCACTGGTATTGGTGAGGGCTCAGGGTTGAATGATGTCAGTGATCAAATTAATGATGAAGATCAGCTCCTTGGAACCTCTGGCAAGGTATGAAATGATGTGTTTCAAGCGGTCAGATATGATATCTGTTTTCACTACAAAACATGTCTTGTGATTTTTTATTTTTATTTTATTTTCCGAAGCCACATGAAAAGACAGATGCTATGTCTGACATTCCAAGTAAAAATGATAAGGGGATAGAGATGGAACAGGACTTTGATGGAGATGCATTTAGTGTTAGTGAGGATTCTGGAAATGATGGAAATGAAGATGATCAGGATGAGCAAGTGGACTCTGCTCTGGGAGAAGTTGGTTCAAACAGAAACATAATTGATGAGAAACTTGGAGGTGTGGATGATGATGATGGAAATCACCTTGAAAATGAGAAGCATGAGAATGGGCCATCTGTGAAAGACAGAACTTGCGATGAAGAGCTTCGAGCCAGGGAAGATTTTGACGCTGTTAATGAGGATGCTACAGGCCTTGATGCAAAAATATCTAGTGAACAAAATGATGAAAATATAGATGGAGAAGGTTGTGATGGTGCAGAAGATATGAATACAGACAATGACATTGCATTTGCAGATCTGTCGGGGCTAAATCTTGATGAGCAGAATCAAGGGACTGAAGAAGATGTTGACATGGATGAACTAGAAACTGCCGAGCCAATGGAAGATGGTGAATCATCAGAGGATTTAAATGCTTTGGATGAAAAGAACGAGGAAAATAGTGATTTAATGGACGAATACCCGGAAAACATTGACTTGGAGCATTCTGGTGAGAATACTGAAACAGCTGCCACTGAGGAGAAAGGCTCTGAAAGGGATACAGGAATGGATATTAGGATGCCAGAGAAAGATGTTTGTCAATCTGCTACTAATTTGGTACATGACAATATTGCGACTGCTCAATCTTTGGGACAACCTAAAGATGATTTTGAACTAGCTGAGACAGGAGATTTTGCAGCAGATGAAATGTTATCCGATTTTAGCGAAATGAAAAATGACCTTGCTCCATCAAGTAGTTTACACAGCTCCCCACAATTCCAAGTGAAGGTTGCTGACGCTGCAAATGGGAAGACATTAAGCCAGGAACAACGCAGAACATCACCACCTCATTCTGAGTCTGCCGTTCAGAAATCTCAGCCAAACCCTTGTCGTAGTGTTGGCAATGCTTTTGATGGATGGAAAGAGAGAGTTAAAGTGTCTCTTGACCTTCACGATCAAATAGAGAAATCGGACGATCTTATGGACAATAATGTAGACGAATATGGATATACTGCTGAATATGAGGAGGGCACAGCTCAAGCACTTGGACCTGCAGCAGCTGACCAAATTAATGGAGATATAGCTCAAAATGATGCCAACATAGATGCAGGAAATGCTGATGGGCAAGATCCAGCCACTGATATTAAAATTGACGAACAGACTTCTGAACCTGGCCCAAACAAAATTTCGTCTTTGTCTTCCGTAGATGACAAAAAAAAGCAGCAAGATGAGTCAGATTTAGAGAAGCAGCCGGAGGAATCCATAAAGCGTGATGGCATTCGTGGCGTAGATCATACTACAGTATCAGAGAATTTGGTATCTGTACAGCAGTCGTTCATGCTTGAGGACTTCAATCAACGTATGATGTTTCCAGTGAGTGATGATGAGCTGGGTAAAGCCCATTGCTCTGAGCAATCCAATGAAGTGAGGGATGATGCAGAGGTTCTGTGGAAAAGATACGAATTGCTAACGACAAGGTTGTCTCAAGAGTTATCCGAACAGTTACGTCTGGTCATGGAACCCACTCGAGCTAGTAGGCTCCAAGGGGATTACAAGACTGGTAAAAAAATTAACATGAAGAAGGTAATTGTGTTGGGATATAATTTCGAACTGTGTTCAATGTTGCATGCATGATTGGATCCATCTCGTGTTTGTATTTCCAGGTAATTGCATTCCTTGCCAGCCATTATATGAAAGCTAACATATGGCTCCGGCGGACCAGGCCAAGTAAACGTGACTACCAAGTGGTCATTGCTGTGGATGATTCCCGCAGCATGTCAGAAGGCCACTGTGGAGGTGTTGCCGTTGAAGCGCTGGTGACAGTTTGTCGTGCAATGTCCCTGCTGGATGTGGGAAAAATGGCTGTTGCAAGTTTTGGGCAGCAGGGAAACATCAAATTGCTTCATAACTTTGACCAGCCTTTTACTGCTGAGGCTGGGATAAAAGTCCGTTTCTCTACCACCATCTTTAGTTATTACATTTCAAAGCATCTTCTTATATGTCGGACTATTGAAGGATAAGATACTTTTGAGTTTAACCCATGCTTCTACCATCTAAATCATACTTACTGACATTTTTACTGTGGGCCAGATGATATCAAATTTGACCTTTAAGCAAGAGAACACAATCGCTGATGAACCCATGGCTGAACTACTGAAGTATCTGAACAACATGCTGGACACTGCTGCCATGCATGCACGACTACCTTCAGGGTACAATCCTCTCCAGCAGCTTGTACTGATTATAGCGGATGGCCGTTTCAATGAGAAGGTGAACACTTCATATTGTTCGAATTTCTACTTTTTCTTTTTTCCTTTTCGACTGTGAACCGTATAGTCTTGTAAGCATAGCTGTGTTATTTTTCGATTGACCACCTTGTAATGGTTTCTTATTTTTCCGCTCATCCTCACAGGAGAAATTGAAACGATATGTGCGAGATATCTTGAGCTCCAAACGAATGGTTGCATTCCTGCTTCTTGATAGCCCAAACGAGTCCATCATAGACCTTATGGTAATTTATGCCTATGCGATTGGTCTCTTATTTTCATTCAATAGTAATAATATCCCCCTCTTCTAAGGATACTGTGTAATTGTACCTTCCAGGAAGCAACTGTGGATATAAAAGTCTCCAGATATTTAGACTCATTTCCGTTCCCATTCTATGTTGTCCTGAAGAACATTGAAGCACTTCCCAGGACACTAGCAGATCTGTTAAGACAAGTATGTTTCGAAGGACAATAATCTGATCATGTTTTCTACTTTCTTCAATGTAAACCTGATCGAAATACCTTCTAACTTGTTCCATTTTAGTGGTTCGAGCTTATGCAATACTCAGGGGAACAATGATATGGGAATAGCTGCATTTGCCTGAATTTTTCACATATATCACACTAATCAAAGGGATGGAGCCGTGGCTTTGGTACGTGCCTGACACTATCAAGCAGCACACTACCTGTGATTCTCGTACTGATTATTGTGAAGACTAGGAATGATTCATAAATGGCTGTGGAGAGAGAACGATGATCGGATACTGATTCACTAATGCAGCCCGGGTTGGATTTATAGGCTGAGTTCAGCCTGGGGCCCCATTCACAATGTGAGAAAGTGGAATTAGCCAGGTAGCATCACACGACCCGGATTGATAGGGAATATGATCGAGGGAGACCGAGTCCGTTGTCATATACCATTGGGGTTCTTATGTGAAATTTTTTCGGATATTAACGTGTACATTATATCATATTTAGCTATGATATATTTGTTGTTTGAACTATACTTTCAAATGTAAATAACATTTTGAGGTACGATAATATTTAATTTAAACCTAATTCTTTCCTTTTTAGGGATTAAAGTTTTTAAAAGTGCCAAGAGGAAGGGTATCTTAGATTAGACCACCTTTTTGGCAAGCCTACCGTCAGGCAGCATGCTAATAAAGCGGGCTCCATGCCCAGTTTATTTATCTTTTGAAAAAATTATAATTATGATATTTATTGGAGTTTCGCCAATTGTAAGTCTGAAAAATTGGGGGGGGGGGGGACAGGGTTGAATGGTAATAACATGCACAAATGCAACTAATAGAGGTGGAAACGAGATATCGTGACTAGTGCCCATATTAATAGACACAAAGGGAGACCATTTGAAAATAATATATGAGATAGGCGAAAGCCTAGTAATTATTTATTCAGATCAAGACCTCAGACTTAATCAATTCTACATATGATAACCACTTGAAAAGTTCGAAGGAGAGTATTTCGATAGATCATCGGGTCACTATCCATCATGCATGTTCAGAACATCTTCATGTTTCCTATCAATGAATCATGATACTTCGCATTGCAGATGTTACTTATTTTGGACGACCCAATCGACTAGGAACTGCATGTGGAATCTGTTTGCTATGCGTGTGCTAAATTAAATGCATATGCGAAAACTGTAAATCGTAAAGAATACAATACACTGCTATTTGTTTCTGGAAGTTCGGATATCAATATCCTACGTCTCCCCTTCTTCCGCCACGGGAAGGTTCCACTAGAAGATTTGATCCGCAGACCCATTCAAATTTGGGACTCACCCACTGCCCAAATTTGAACTCCTAGAACTACACCAGCTCTCAGCTGTGTCCACTCAATCACTTGTTTTACGCCTCTGTGAGAAAGGCTACAGACCCAGAGTTTAACGTCTTCGTGCTTGGACGAGATCTAATTGTATTGGGTTTGAGATTCATTCACTTTACTGTTTCGCTCAACTCTCATGAATGTGAATGAATCTCTATGTGTGGGAGATAACAGTGTATGCATAACTCTCGTATAATTTAAATCTCACACACTCGGGAAGTTACTCTACAAAAGCTGAGTTTGACTCAGCAGTCGACACTAGCGATAAGCTCCTCTCTAATGGTGGTCGACTGCTTCATCTCTCTGTTTTTCTTCCCTCTTTCTGAGTTTGACTCAGCAGTCGACACTAGCGATAAGCTCCTCTCTAATGGTGGTCGACTGCTTCATCTCTCTGTTTTTCTTCCCTCTTTCTTTTCTCTTATTTTCCCAGCATCATCGTCTTCAACAGCGCTTCTTGTATATATAGCTTCCCCGAGAGATATAGCCGTTAGACAGTAGATTCAAAACCCTTTCTGCGCTTGTCAAGGCTAATTTGTCGTCTTTCCAAATATGTGTAAACACCGTGAATCATTCTCTCTATCTTGTACTATTTCCCAGAATAGTACTGATCTTGTCCCCTTGAATTAAGGCATTTGCACGACTCAATTTCAGCCATTGATTCTTTCCCTTTTAAACGGTTGATTGCGTCCCAACAGCTGAATGTACTCCATCAGCTGAATTGTCTTGATATATTTATACTTCAACAGTTGATAACTTCAACAGGCTCAGCAGTTGACTTCTATACTCTTTGTCAACTGCTTCGCCTGAATGTTCTTTATCAACAAATGATTCATCTACTGCTTGTTCAGCTGTTGTTATATTCGCTTCACAACACTGTTGCTCAGCTGTCGTTATATTCGCTTCACAACACTGTTGCTCAGCTGTTCACTTTTCTTCACATTTGAACATCTGATCAGCTTCTGCTTGTCTTCATTATTTCGTCAAATGATGTCAGCTTCTGTTTTTATCTTACTGCTGAATTCATTTTCTCTTTTCCCTTGGTCAGTCATTTCTTCTTTTGCGATCCAGATTTATCCTGTTGTCTCAACTGCTGAATCAAACTTCTTCTCATCAGATATCTCTTGTTCAACTGCTGATTCTGCTGACGTCAAGGTTGCTGTTCCACCTGTTGTTCAACTGCAGATTCTGCTGACATCAAGGTTGCATTGTGATGTTCTGAGCACGTTTCATTGGTAGGGAACATTGTGATGTTCTGAGCATGCAGATGGATAGTGACCTGGTGATCTATCGAACTACCCTCGTTCGGACTTTCCAAGTGGTTATCATCTGTCGAGTGGATTAAGTCCGAGGTTTTGGTTGTACAGATTAGTCCTTATTACTCGAAACGTCATTGAGACTCTACATGATAGGTGCCTCACTTTGACCCGTTTACCGACTCAGTTGGGGTCATCAGGTGACGGGGTTGGGTGAGGTCCCGATTCATGTAGGAGTCGATGCTTCGTTGTCGAGGATTCACTGCTCGCCCTTGTGTGTGGATATCCTTACAGATTAGTCCTTATTACTCGAAACGTCATTGAGACTCTACATGATAGGTGCCTCACTTTGACCCGTTTACCGACTCAGTTGGGGTCATCAGGTGACGGGGTTGGGTGAGGTCCCGATTCATGTAGGAGTCGATGCTTCGTTGTCGAGGATTCACTGCTCGCCCTTGTGTGTGGATATCCTATGCTATCTTAGAAGATAATAGTGTGATAAATCTCTGGCCAGAGTACTAGATTTGTTTTGGGTAAATGTGTTTACCTAGCAACACATGCGATGTCACTATTTGATCTCAAGATGTATGCATGATTATTGGATCTCTAGCGACTCTCGATTTACCAATAGTCGTTGATCTGATCGGGATATTTGAGTTGAAAGGACCGTACTGTACGCTAACCATGACCGACCGGTTCTTGCAGGCACTATCAGTGATACCTAGGGGATCATGGGGCGATGTTGCTAGACGCTTTACCATGATCCGATGGGTTAGTTCGAAAATATGGTTTCGGAGTCACAAATGTTGTGAGCCCACGGCTAGCTGTATCCCTGAACCATTGAGGGTCACACAAGTACTGGTTTCTCAATTCCCGTACGAAAATTAAGCTCAATTTGTTGAGTATATTAGGAGGAACGATGGAAGTGTGACTTCCTAAAATTAAATAGGGTGAAAGGGCAATTTCCTTAAGCTTGGACTAGTTTGACTATCCTTAAAGCTTATAGGGGCCTAACTGCTATTTTGGATTAGGTGGTCCGGAAAATTATTTTCACATCATAATGCTCAGTTTTGTAAATTGTGTAGATCGGTTCGATCTTATCGTCGATTGGGATTATGATGGAGCCACAACAATGGACTTGAAACCAATGTACACCTAGGCCTTTGCCCGACCCGGGCCCATTAACTTGGTTTAAGCCCATGGAAAAATATATAAATAGGGGCCTGAGGTATTCATTTGAAACACACCAGAAAATATTCAGCAAATATTTTCTCTCTTCCTCTCCTCCCTCTCCTCTGTCGCCCGCCGCCGTCGTCGGAATTTATTCCGACCATTTCGGCGAGGAGATTCCGTCCATGAAACTTTCGTCGGTTTTCTAGTGCAAACCGGCGAAGGAATTGAGATTCTGGTCGTGGACTGGATTAGGAGGCCGTAGCTGTTCAACCGTTGAAGTGCCAATTTCCTCGTGAAATTGGTCGAAACCAGGCGCCTAGACGCCAGCAAGGTATATTCTAAAACATTTTATGAATGGTTTTAATTGTTTTCTAGGTGTATTGACCGTTCCCGGGCTCCAAATTTTTAATTCCTCCGCTGCGCCCGGGAGCGGGATCCGGATCCGCCGCTGCGCCAACAGTGTGATAATCACGGATCGGAGTGCCCTGCCAACAGAGGATGTGTGGTAATTGGTCGACGGATCGAAGTGCCCTGCCAATAGTCAAAGATTAGGGGGTGTGGACAACTGCAAAATAGTCATTGGGTCCCGCTCCACCTGGAACCAGTTTAAACTTGATCAAAAAACTATGACCTAAGGAGAGCTTTCGTTCACACTTCACCATAGAAAAGGAGGAATATTGTGGGTTGTTATATAATCGAGTATCGAGAAAGTTACGGTTTAAAGTTAATTCCTTTACTGTTTATAGTTTACAGTACAATTTATAGTTTATAGTTTATGAAACGAACCAGACTCTAGAATTTTTTTTTTAAAACATATGCGGAAGCAAACATAAACTTAAAGTATGGCTCGTTCCTTTCTAAAACATTCCTAAATCATTTTCTCAAAAATACTTTAAACATAAATAAAGGAATATTTAAAACGTTGAAACATTCAAGCGGAATAAATTCACTGAGTAAAGATACTGAAAGTAAACATGTTTAAAAAACCAATATCTAAAACTGTATCATGATAGACTAAAACATAAAGGTGGTCACGGGGTACTGTTGCAACAGGCGCTCAGACGTCCTCACCGTCAGTCGGGATGTACTCATCGGCGGGTCATCACCTGCACCATTTAAACCTAGTGAGGCTAGAGGCTCAGGATGCTCTATCGTAATACATAACAAAGTACCTACTAATAAAATCACATGCAAGCACATTCTTGTAATAAAATAACGTTAAAGCGTGAATGCGTGCATGATCTTAAAACATTTCATATCGTACATTTCATATCATAACATATCATTCAACATATGAGGCATGTCATAACGTAACCTGAAAAACGTATGAGTCGTATCAGTGAATGTGAGCGAGCGTATGACGGATCAGTCGTAATAACCAACGTACGTGGCGGTGGTTCACCCGATATCACACGAGGATCCCTATATGTCCCACCTTCTATAAATTGCCACTTCACCATGTCGTGATCACATGGATCCATAGGCCCTATAATCATACCTAAAAACAGGGGATCCTCGGCCCGGCTACCCGGCTAACTCCCATCATAGACTTTGCCACATCACTTCAATCCCTCGGGTTTTAACTTAAAAAGAGACATGCCTGATCGTTTCATAAAATCTCATGATGCGTGAATCTCTTAAAATCATGCAATTTAAAAGTTTAGCCCGTTAATGTATATTTAATCATTCCCTTTAAAACATTTACGTACATAAAATACTACATATATAATTAAACATCGCTCTAAACTTAGCCGATGAAACGAATGTTCATCGCTTTTTCCTATTTTTGCCTAATTTATTTAAAATTTCGATTTCTTAAAATCAAGGCTAATGGGACTAAGTAAAATCAATTTTGACTTCTAGAAATCAATTTGGTACTTATAAAAATCGATTTTGACTTTTAAAATCATTTTAAATCAATTTTGACCTCAAAAGCCGATTTTGACCAAAAGACCGATTTTGACCAGAAGACCGATTTTGACCAAATTGAATCCCAAAAATTGATTTTGACCTAATTAAAATCCCTAAAGCCCTAATTTTTACTAAAAACATAAAATTAAACGTAACTTAAATTATCTAAAAGGTTTGACTCAATTTTGACCTTTCTGGCTATTTTCTTTATTGGTACTTATAAAAATCGATTTTGACTTTTAAAATCATTTTAAATCAATTTTGACCTCAAAAGCCGATTTTGACCAAAAGACCGATTTTGACCAGAAGACCGATTTTGACCAAATTGAATCCCAAAAATTGATTTTGACCTAATTAAAATCCCTAAAGCCCTAATTTTTACTAAAAACATAAAATTAAACGTAACTTAAATTATCTAAAAGGTTTGACTCAATTTTGACCTTCTGGCTATTTTCTTTAAAATTGGACATTTGACACATTAATTAAAATAACGGGTCCATAATTAAAATAACTTGACCCCATTTTTAAAACATTTGACTCGAGACTCGGAGAATCGATCCGGTCCAACCGAACCAGCCGGTTCAATTGAACCCAACCCACCAACTAAACCTAAACCGCACGCCCCTCCTCATGCGCGCGCCGTCGCGACCACCTACTGGTCTTCGTGATCGATCTCCATGCTCCGGCCACCATGGCCGGAGCCCTTCCTGCTGGACCACCCCCAGGTCCAGACGGTCCTAACCGGATTGACCATGGCTCAAACCGTGGGCTAACCAGGGAGAACGGATCACGGAAAGTGGACGCACTAACCATGCGGCGAGATGCGCCACTCTCGACTTCTACAGCATGATCTGGATCGCTCGACCACCTAGCCACTTTCATACCTTGATCTAGACCACCATGAGTCCCCTAGGAACCTCTATAACCGAGCCATCACCCCTGGAAATCTCCATGACCGAAGCCTCAAGGGAAGGAAGCGAAACATGTCAAAAACTGTGATGCTCATGCATGAAATATGATCATAGATGTATAGATCCGAAACATTCACAAAAAATTCATGCATATTTTTATAAAACCAGATTTCTATGATTTAAATGGTGAGCAATAGAATTGATATCACATGCCTGGGTTGAAGGTGGTTACCATTTGTCGAGTGGATAAGTCCGAAGTCTTGGTTGTACTGATTAGTCCTCACGACTCGAAACGTCATTGAGACTCTACATGATAGGCGTCTCACTTTGACCCGTTTGCCGACTCACTTGGGGTCATAAGGCGTCGGGATTGGGTGAGACCCCGATGCATGTAGGAGTCGATGCATCGTTGTCGAGGATTCACTGCTCGCAGACATGCGTGGATATCCTATGCTATCTGAGGGGATAATAGTGTATAAATCTCTGGCCAGAGTACTAGAAGTGTTTTAGGTAAATGTGTTTACCTAGTTACACTCGTGATGTCACTATTCGATCTCCAAGATGTATTCATTGCTATCGGATCTATAGCGACTCTCGATTTACCAATGGTCGTTGATCTGATCGGGATATATGGATTGAAAGGACCGTACTGTACGCTAACCACGACCAACTGGTTCTTGCAGGCACTATCAGTGATACCTAGGGGATCATGGGGCGATGTTGCTAGACGCTTTACCATGATCCGATGGGCAAGTTCGGAATTGTGATTCCGGAGCCACAATGGTTGTGGGTCCACGGCTAGCTGTATCCCTGAACCATTGAGGGTCACACAAGTACTGGATTCGAGATTCCCGCACGGATACTCAGCTCAATGTGTTGAGCATACGAAGAGGATTTTGGGGAGTGCGACTTCCTAAAAGTCAACAGGGGTCAAACCGGGGTTTCCCGCTGTTGAGGGGCAAAACAGTCATTTTGCACTGGGGTTCTGAAAAAATGGTTTTTCAGATCATAGCATTCAGTTTTGGAAACTGAGTCGATCCGTCCGATCTGATCGCGATCGGAGTTACAATGAAGTCTCGGTGATGGGGCTGAACTGAATGTTCACCCGTTGGACCCGAGCCCGTTGGGCCGGTCCAAGTCATCATTAAGTCTATTTAATTAGACTTAGACTTGATTAACTCACAACTTACAACTCACTCTCATAAACCCTAAACCAAAACATAGCCGCCCCCTCTC
>KV016804.1:5991-16920 GCA_001598015.1 Dorcoceras hygrometricum
TATTGTATCGTGTTCATTGTAAAATCAGATTAGAGTCTGTAACGAACGTCTTCTTGTTGCAGTTCAAAAAATCATTTGATTGTAAACAGCAGTGTGTTCTGCCTTGTATTTGGAGTTGCTAGGAGTTTACTGTGGGCGAGGCTCAATAGATTGGGTGTCTACAGAAGCTGTACACATCAAATCTTCTAGTGGAACCTTCCTGAAAAGGAAGAAGCGGAGACGTATACTTTAACATCCGAACTTCCAGAAATAAATTCTCGTCTATCTTTTACTTACTTGCATCATATTTATTGTTAACTATTCTGTCAGGACCCGTGCTAATTACTAACAATTAACACATAATAAGCCGCATAAACACGGAAGCTTAAATCAAGGCTTAAAAATTTTTGAAATACAATAGGCCTGAACTTCAAATCATACATTCAAAATAGCGATAATAAAATACGAGTTGACTCAAACTCCAACACAACAGGTATATCATCCAAATTTAAATCCCCAATACATGATAACATGGGGCATCCCCCGGTTCAATACATATCATATATAGACTGGGACTCAGGGACGCGGGGATCGACCAGCTGAACTTCCACTCGGTCCAGCTTGATTACCTAGTGCTCCTGCAAATGGGCAACACAGACCCAAACAAAACAAAAGCAGGAAATAAGTAAGAGGTCAAGCCTCAGTACGAAGAGCTATCAAAGCAGATAAACATGCAACATGCTATAAATCAATGCTATGAATGCATGAGGGCTATCAAGAAATTGGATAGCTAGACCAGTCTATCAACTGGCAACTCAAATCAAGCCTCTATACCACACACAGCCAATCAGCCGGTGGAAATCATCGGTCCGTGATCATCGGGGCCCGTCAGCCCATCACAGCTCGGTGGTAGACACTCGAATCCGGTAGTCACCACTCCGACAATGGCGTTGGACTTTTCGGACACGACTCAACAGTCGGCCAGTCACAACGTGGCACCCAATCAAGTAATCAAATCAATCTATCAATTCAGGCTCAAGATGTATGCATGAATGCCATTCAATATCCATGCTAGATGCATACAGTTTACAATACGTGAACCAGAATAGAATTCAATCAATTCCATCATCTAAATTCACGTAAGCCACATAACAGCAAATCACAACACCGAAAAGATAGACATGTTCACGCTCAACTGCTAAGGGGCCGCTCAATCGTACCTTTCCTCTTCAATTTACCTAACAGATTTCTCCTGGCTCAAATCACGCAGCAGGAACTTCCTGGAAGCTGAAATCTGTTACAACATAGCTAATATCTTAGCTCAATCTCATCATAAGTACGCTAATCCTACGGCCAGAAGTCTAATTCAATTTCTACAATTCTATGCAGGCATTAGCTACAAGAACAGAGCTCAATTCTATCAGGAATGCTCACCCAAAAGCTCACGCTAGCAGAAGAACGCACGCATAGACTTTTCTCAAAAGCTTCGAACTCCAGCAGCTTCGCGTTCCCACTTCCAGTGCAAATACAACGTCTCAAAAGGGTAGCAAACGAAAGAGCTAAGCAAGGGGAATCCAGCGCCACTAAGATTTCCAAAAACAGAGGCTGGATGCGATCGGAAACGGCGGTGGAAAATCACGGTGAACAGTAACTCGACGAGGGTTTGGAGAAGAAGAGATAAGAAATATCTGGCTCAAAATAATTCTAAGTGTCGAACAACACTTATAAAAATATAATCTCCCCAAATCAACGTCTGCTGAACACCAATAATCAGTCGACTGAACAGTAGAGATCTTCCAGCAGATACCTCCTTTCTTTCGCTAAATTCAGCAGCAACGACTACACAAACAATCGCACGAAAACACTTCAAAACGACACCGTTCCCACTTATCAAAATGACGTCGTAGCAAACACCAGCTGACAACAGCTCTCGCAAGCAAAACAACCAAGAGCTGATAACAGCTCTCTCTTCAAAACAATCTATCTACTGGTCGCGAGAAATCACTCCAAACGACGACGCATCTACTAATCCAAACGACGTCACTTTGGTTACGTAAACATTGCTACCAACAGCTGATCTCTCAAATGAAAAGCTCAAAACGCAGCGTTTCAACTAATTCAAACGACGCCGCTTCTCAACGCTCTCGTATTTGCACGCCTGCTGGTCAGCAGCAACCATCGCAACGCAAACTACTACCAGCAGCAATGAATACGTCACGCCTGCATCATCATATCTATCGATAGCTCTTGCGACTGATTCCACAACCATCAGCTGATCACTGCTCACAAGCGCAACTGCTGAATTCAATAGTCAACACTCCAAAATGTTGACTAACGCGTGTCACTTCCTCGCTCAATCTCACGCTAAGCGCAACATCTGCCAGCAGCAACTTCAAACTCCGAAACCAAAACCAGCAGCTCTCCTTGCGTCACGCTGACGTCATCTCTGCTGATTCCAAATTCACCCTGCGAGCTACAGTAAGGTTGACCTGCGTTGACTCCGCTACAGTAGCGTGCTATTAACAGCTTTGCACCAAAAATCGCTACAATTGAAATTCCCAAAAATTAACGCAACGCTCAAAATCAGCAGGGACTTCAAAATCTACGTGATTAATTCCCAATTCAAATCAATTTATCACTAATCCAAATCCTCAATCCTCACACCAAGTGAGTCGGATGACGAGTCAAAGTGAGACGCCTATCATGTAGAGTCTCAATGACGTTTCGATTCGTGAGGACTAATCAGTACAACCAAGACCTCGGACTTATCCACTCAACAAATGGTAACCACTTGGAAAGTCCGAAGGAGGGTAGTTCGATAGATCACCAGGTCACTATCTATCTGCATGCTCAGAACATCACAATGTTCCCTACCAATGAAACATGGTACTTCACATCGCAGATACTAGTCTCTAGCTCGGGCGGCCTTATCCTCATTTTGACGGTCCAATCGACTAGGAACATGTTCAGAATACACAGTGACTATTAGATGTGTTTCATGATAGCCGTCATACCCACTATCACATCTAACATACAATTTAGTGTATTCTAGGTCTTTACTCAACGCAATTGTTAATCATTATACAACACAATGAAAGTAAAGAATGCCATATGAATAAACGCGAATATCATATATAAAGATTGTCATATACAAGAGTCTATAAACCCACACGCCACAAGTTTACTAGTTGGGCATCTACTCTAACACGATCCTCTCCACAATCTCATAAGGTACAAGATAACGAGGAGCCAGCTTTCCCTTGAGACCAAATCTCATAACAGTTCGAAAAGGAGAAACTTTAAAGAAAACTAGATCTCCAACCTGAAATTCCAAAGGCCTACGCCTTCTTTTCGCATAGCTAGCTTGGAGATCTTGTTCAGGTTTCATACGCTGTCGAATCAGATCTACTTGATCTCTCATCTGCTGCACAAATTCTGGAGAAGACAGCTTCTTCTCCCCCACTTCTTCCCAACAGATTGGCGATCTGCACTTCCTACCATACAAAGCATCAAATGGTGCCATCACAATTGTCACCTAGTAGCTGTTATTACAAGAAAAATCAACCAAAGACAATGAATCTTGCCAGCTACCACTAAAATCCATCACCACAGCTCTCAACATATCATCTAAAGTCTGGATAGTTCTCTCAGACTGGCCATCGGTTTGGGGATGATAAGCAGTACTCATAGCCAATCTGGTGCCCAAAGCTGTTTGCAAACTCTTCCAAAACCTGGAAGTAAACCTTGGATCTCTATCAGAAGCAATGGACACAGGCACACCATGCAAACGCACCACGAAATCTATGTATGATAAGCAGTACTCATAGCCAATCTGGTGCCCAAAGCTGTTTGCAAACTCTTCCAAAACCTGGAAGTAAACCTTGGATCTCTATCAGAAGCAATGGACACAGGCACACCATGCAAACGCACCACGAAATCTATGTACAGTTTCGCCATCTTCTTCAAAGAATACGTCATATTGTAGGGAATGAAGTGAGCTGACTTCGAAAGTCTGTCTATAACCATCCAAACAGCATCACAACCTCTGCTGGAACGAGGCAAATGCGTTACAAAATCAATAGCTATGTGCTCCAAATTCCATTGGGGCACCTCTAAGCTCTGCAATAGACCACCAGGTCTCATCATTTCTGCCTTAACTTGCTTACAATTCAGACAACGCACAACAAAATCAGCAACATTACTCTTCAAACCTGCCCACCAGAAGTGCGGCTTCAAGGCATGGTACATCTTCCTTGCACCAGGATGGACACTATGTCTACTACAGTGTGCTTCTCTTAAGATCTCCTCCTTCAGGTCAATCAGATTTGGCACTACCAACCTGCCACGAAACCTCAAGCAACCATTAGACGAGACATAATAGTCTTCCAACTGTCCAGCTCTAACCTTCAACTTGAACTCATGGATAGATGGATCTGTTCTCTGAGCTGCTCTAATACTCGAAAAAATCTGTGGCTCAACTTGAAAAGAATACACCACAACATAATCCTCATCTAGGTAAAATCGCCAACCAGTAGTGCTCAAATGCTCATGAACCTTCGGAATCTGCAACGAATCAAGCATCGCCACTTGAGCCTTCCTGCTCAATGCTTCAGCAACTACATTCACTTTCCCAGGCTGATATTGGATCTCACAATCAAAATAATTTAGCAGCTCCATCCATCTACGCTATCTCATGTTCAAATCCGGCTGAGAAAACAGATAATGAAGACTCTTGTGGTCCGTATACACCACAAACTGCTCGCCATATAGATAGTAGTGCCAAATCTCAAGGAAAAAACCACTGCTGCCAACTCCAAATCATGATTTGGGTGTCGAGTCTCATGCGGTTTCAATTGACGAGAGCATACGCAATGACTCGACCATTCTGCATAACACACAACCCAATCCATTTAACGAAGCATCCGAACAAACCACAAAACCACCTAAACCTGAATGCAAAGCCAACACAGGTACTGAAGTTAGCTTCTCTTTGAGCAACAGAAATCTGTTCTCACACTGCTCAGTCCAAACAAATCTCTTGTCTTTCTGGGTCAACTGCGTCATAGGCCTAGCTATACTAGAAAATCCCTCAATAAAGCGTCGATAATAGCTATCCAATCCCAAAAAGCTACGAATATTTGACACATTGTTGGGACGTTCCCAGTTTACAATAGCCTCTACCTTACTGGGATCAACAGAAAAACCTGCAGCTGAAATGACATGACCCAGAAACACTACTCTATCCAACCAAAACTCGTATTTGGAGAACTTAGCATACAACCGCGAGTCTCGTAGAGTTTGGAGAACCAACCTCAAATGCTCTTTATGTAATTGATAAACACAATCACAAACTGATCGATGAACTCTCGAAAGACTCGATTCAACAAATCCATGAAAACTGCAGGGGCATTCATCAAACCAAAAGGTATAACCAAAAACTCATAATGCCCGTACCTCGTACGAAACACAGTTTTCGCAATATCTTCCTCTCGAATGCGCAACTGATGGTACCCCGAACGTAGATCGATCTTCGAATACACCGCCAAAACCTGAAGCTAATCAAACAAGTCATCGATCCTCGACAAAGGGTACTTATTTTTCACTGTAGCCTTATTCAGTTGCCGGAAGTCTATACACATCCTCATTGAACCATCCTTATTCTTCACAAACAAGATAGGAGCTCCTCACGGCGACATGCTCGGTCGAATAAAACCTTTCTCCAGCAAATCACAAAGTTGTACCTGCAACTCCCTCAACTCAGCGGGCGCTAAAAGATACGGGGTGCACGAAATCGGAGCTGTACCAGGTACCAACTCAATGCTGAAGTCGATCTCCCTTCTCGGAGGAAAACCAGGAATCTCCTCCAGAAACACATCAGAGAAATCTCGAGCAACGGGGATGTCTATAAGCTCCACACACGACGAAAAGGATGCGTCCAAAGCATAGATCATGAACCCATAGTTCTCCAACGACATAAGGCTAAACATCTCCATCGCAGAGACCAAGGGAATCTTCGATCGGGAATCGAGGCCATAGAAGTCCCACTTCTCACCAGACTGGGACCGAAAACGCACAACGCCATGGAAATAGTCCACGGTGGCCCTATAGCTAGACAACACGTCCATTCCCACAATGCAATCGAAATCCAACATCACTAACCGAATCAGGTTCACTACCAACACATTCTCACCAAACCTAAGAATGTCATTCAACAAAATATCTTGGCAGTACAGGCTCGCGCCGGCAGGAGTCGCAACAGAAACAACATCACATAAAGATGTGGTATGCAACCATGCTCAACCAAAAATGCATCAGCTAAAATGAATGTGATGCTCCAGTATCAAACAATACACGTGCAGGAAAATCAAAGACAAAACAAGTACCTGCAATCATTCCTCCTGGGGTGCCTTCAGCTTGCTCCCTCGTCATGGCATTCACCTAGGCATACTGAGGTCTTGAAAACTGAGGCTCGGAAGACTCTGCAAACCGCGAAGGACCAGGCTGCTGGAACGACCTATACTGAGTCTCCCATACTCTGCTGTGGAGCAGGCAAAGAACGACCTCGAGACGATCCACCAGAATGACCCTGAGGTGGGGCTGCGGCATGCTGAGATCCCGCCAATGGACACAGTCTCGCAAAATGTCCATACTGCCCACAATTATTGCAAGCACCCTGAACACCTATACAATGTGTCGAGGGGTGTTTGCCTCCACATTGACCACAAAAGATGGCCTAGGGCTACTGCTGCTGCTAGAACTACCGGAGCCCGAAGAACTCGAACCCTGATTCTTCTTGAATGATGACCACGAGGCCTAAACCTGTGGCGTCCAGGATGTTGAGCTGACTGCTGGGGCTGCTGCAGAGATGACTGGGGAAACTGGGGAGGTTGCGCCAAAAGATGGCCTAGGGCTACTGCTGCTGCTAGAACTACCGGAGCCCGAAGAACTCGAACCCTGATTCTTCTTGAATGATGACCACGAGGCCTAAACCTGTGGCGTCCAGGATGTTGAGCTGACTGCTGGGGCTGCTGCAGAGATGACTGGGGAAACTGGGGAGGTTGCGCCCCTGGAACACTGGGACGTGAACCTTGAACCGTTGGAGGCTGAACCCAAGACCTCCGGTTCCTCAGCCCTTCCTCGATGTCCATTGCCTTGTCCACCGCGTTAGCATAACTGGTAGGTGAACTCGCCAACACCAATGGATATAGATCCTTTCTAAGCCCTTCCAAGAAACGGTTCCTCTTCGCCCTCTCGCGGCCAGACACATGAGGAACGTAAGCTAAAAGAGAAGAAAACCTTCGAGCATACTCACCCACCGACATGGTTCCCTGAACCAAGTTGTCAAACTCTAGCTCCCGGGCATTCACATAAGACTCCAGAACACTCTTGGCAAAATTCCATGCAAAAACTATCCCAAGTAATCCCCGCACCAGTCTCCTCGAGCGTACGTGAAGCACCGCTCCACCATCGCTCTGCATTCTTCCGCAGTTGGAAAGTCGCCAAACTCAATCTGCGCTCATCATCATAGCGCACTCTGTCAAAAGTACTGCTGCAGCCAAGACTCAGTATCGGAACTACTCTTGTCACCATCAAAAGTCTGAGGATTCATATGCTGAAACTTCGCCATGATTAGTTCCACCTCATCCACTCGGGCTGCCAGCACATCAACCTCATCGTCAATCTGCCTAGTACGCCTACGACTAGGAATACTACGCTGAATCTCCTCATTCTGACCCTCGGATTCCTCCGGAAACCGTCCTCTCACTCTACCCCTACGTCTAGGCGGCATCTACGAGATCACTAGAACAGTAAGATCATACAACAGATAAAACACATAGTCAAGCACATGCAACAAGCAACACTGTGCCTAGACTCAAGTATTGATCAAAATAAATGGAGCTTATCCCAGCTTAAGCTCTGATACCAAAAATGTCAGGCCCGGTGCTCAATCAGAGTTAACCACACAATAAACAATAGCGGAAGCATTAAAAATAGTGGCTAAAATTTTTCTCTTTGGCCTGACCTAGAAAACATAAGTTAAAAATACATTGATATCCAAAATACTGGTTTTACAACAACTGAAAACCCAATACAACAACCAACAACAATACAAACATAGAGTGACTCCCAATTAAAAAACTAAAGGATCCATGATGAGACTCTCGCTCAACATAGATATAATACTGTGACGCCCAAAACCAACGGGGCCACGAGAATTGAGTAAACAAAAATTTTCGAATAAAGGAAGGCTAAAAGACAATTTGTTATAAGCTGCATTTCTTATAACTCAAAAGAAACGAAACACAAGACAATATTCGAAGATCAGCAGGTACTTAAGTTCGCGCGCTACTGCTAAAACATTTGCGGAAAACAGGGTATTTCATATAACTTTGCAATTGCGGTTTACAACAGCTGCTATTCGATGTAAATATACAACCATTGCTACTGATTTAATACAGCATAAACTAATCAAAACAATACAACTGAGACACGGAAAACGTAGGCCTTGGATAAACACAACGCCACCCATCTGCTGATTCAAGTTCCACCTGCTGTTCCTCCACCAGTTGTCGTACCTGCACCATTTTAAAAGCTAGTGAGCCTAAAGGCTCAGCAAGTAAAATCTGAGTAGTAACAATTTCATAAAACGCAGGCAGACATCTGTACAATACATATGTTAAGGAACTTCAATATAAAATATTGTTTTCATAAACATTTCAATGGCAGAAACAGGGGAAGATAACCCAGCTTCTCAATAAGTTCAATATCATTTTCAGTTGATCATGGCATATAAGTTCTATGTGGTCCAATTTTCACTTTGATCAAAATGACTCCCGATATCAGTTTTAGCATATAGCTCATATGAAAGGGCAGTCGACATCTTCGAAAACTGCTCACCCTTCTCCTTGGTGACCTTAACTGTCTATGCCATAATCTAAGCTTCTCAATAAGTTCAATATCATTTTCAGTTGATCATGGCATATAAGTTCTATGTGGTCCAATTTTCACTTTGATCAAAATGACTCCCGATATCAGTTTTAGCATATAGCTCATATGAAAGGGCAGTCGACATCTTCGAAAACTGCTCACCCTTCTCCTTGGTGACCTTAACTGTCTATGCCATAATCTAAAACATCTTTTGTTCCTTAACAATCCTTTCTTTAAACATATCTGTAAAACATCGGGTTCCATCATTTTAAACATTTGCTTCCCATTTTAAAACTTTACTGAGTATTGAATTCGACTGTGAAAACGTATCATTAAAATGGAAACTGGTTGAAAGAAAACCAGTCGCAAGGAACAGTACCAGTCGCAAGACTAATACCTGCTGAAAAGAACAATACCAGTCGCAACACAAGAATCCAGTCGCGAGGTCTTTTAAATAAGTATGAAGTAAAACGATGTCGTTGGGAAGATCAGCAGATGAAATAATAAGGTTACCTGCTAATCTTTGTTCAAAGTGAAACGATGTCGCTAGAGAGATCAGCAGATGAAATAATAAGGTTACCTGCTGATCTTTTTATAACTAAATGGAACGACGTCGTTAGCACATCAATCAGTCGCAAGGAAAAGTGCTAACACGATTATATAAGTGAATAGTACCAGTCGCAAGACTAGTGCCAACTAGAATGAACAGTACTTGAAAAATGAGTAACGCAACTGCTGAATTCTAACTAAGGAAAATACAGCTGCTGAATTTAAAATCACAATGCAGCTGCTGATTCCTAATCAAAGGAAAGCAACTGCTAATCTTAATAAACAAAGACGCATCTGCTGATGAAAAGTGCATCTGCTGAAATTTACGAAGACGCTTGTAATATCTAATCAATGATTTCGCTACCAGCTGTTGCCTATTAAACCAGACTTTATACTGATTCAACCAGCAACTACCGATTACAAAATCATCAAATTTCGACATTACAACCACAGGAAGAACATTTGTAAATACTAAAACCATACAGCTGCTGAATACTTAACAAGTAGATACAGCTGCTGAATACTTAACTCTTCATCTGTAATATCAAAACAACAACGATGCCATCAGCTGTTGCCTATCAAACCATACCAATGATTCGACCAGCAACTACCAATTACACAGTTATCCAATTCTAATATTACAGCTACTGCAAGAAGAACTTTCATAACATTTCTGGAAATGAATTCGAATCCTCAGTACATATAAAACTTCATAAACTTTCTGAAAAACATACTGGAAGCATTATAAACATCGAAACATCATTTTCGAACCCATCTTTCTTTCCTTATCATGTCTAAATCATTTCAAACATGAACTTTCAATATATATCAATAACATACAGGCAAACAGATCCATTAAAACACAATATACGCTTCAAATGGTGTAGAAAAAGATCAGCTTTTACGTGCCTTAATTGAAGCTTTGCAACAACAGCAAATTTCCTGCAGGAATCCTCCCCTTGACCAACACACGAACTTTTCTGAGATTTCTTTGAAGAACACTTTAAAACTTTTCTTTGCAAATGATGAAAGTCTTACTTTGAAAACAGGTTTTTATATGAAAGGGATTAGTGGCAAGCTACTTGAGAAATCAAGCATGACACACCTTCGAAATTTAGTAAAAATTCCCCTCATATCATTTTAATTTATAAAACACCAAACCTTCTTTTAAAGAAATCATTTCACCTCCTTAAAACATTTTTCAACCAATTTAGAACCAACTCGTGTATTGCTCTTTGGAGTCACGTGCTGGTATCAGCTGCAGCGCATCTTACTTGCTGATATCAATAAAATCAGCAAACATATAACATTTAAAATTTCCAAATTGGCCCATATGATTAATGAAATGCATAAGTATGGTCCTAGGGATTTTGGGGCGTTACAACTCTACCCTCCTTATTGAAATTTCGTCCTCGAAATTTACGTACCAAATAAATATGGATAAAGACTTAGCATATCAGCTTCTGTTTCCCA
>KV016807.1:0-16082 GCA_001598015.1 Dorcoceras hygrometricum
ATCGTCTAGCAACATCGCCCCATTATCCCCTAGGTATCACTGATAGTGCCTACAAGAACCAGTCGGTAATGGTTAGCGTACAGTACGATCATTTCAACTCAAAATCTCGATTAGATCAGTGACCATTGGTAAATCGAGAGTAGCTAGTGATCCAATAACCATGCATACATCTTGGAGATCAAATAGTGACATCACATGTGTTACTAGGTAAACTCATTTACCTAAACACATCTAGTACTCTGGTCAGAGATTTGTCACACTATTATCTCTTCAGATAGCATAGGATATCCACGCACAAGGGCGAGCGGTGAATCCGCGACAACGAAGCATCGACTCCTACATGCATCGGGACCTCACCCAACCCCGCCACCTGATGACCCCAACTGAGTCAGTAAACGGGTCAGAGGCACCTATCATGTTAGAGTCTCAATGACGTTTCGAGTAATAAGAACTAATCTGTAAAACCAAGAAATCGGACTTAATCGACTCGACAAATGGTAACCACTTGGAAAGTTCGAACGAGGGTAGTTCGATAGATCACCAGGTCACTATCCATCTGCATGCTTAGAACATCATTATGTTCCCTACCAATGAAACGTGGTACTTCGCATCGCAGATGCTAGTCTCAAGCTCCGGTGGCCCTTATCCTCTTTTGGATGGCCCAATCGACTAGGAACATGTTTAGAATACACATTGACTATTAGATGTGTTGCATGATAGGCATCAAATCCACTATCACATCTAACATACACTATATTGCATTCAAGGTCTTTATCCAACAATTGTAATCATAATAATGAAGATAAAATAATGGCATAAAAGAATGCGAATTTCATAAATAAAGATCATTTTACATAGAGTCAACAAGAGCCCACACGCCACAAGTTGGCTAGTTGGGCACCTACTCTAACAGATAAAACTCTGAATTACGTCAAAAAGCCAATACATATCATGGATCATAAAGAGAAGCAACTCAGAAATAAATCAATCCCTTTAGTCAAAGTGCAATGGAGCCGACACGGAGTGGAAGAAGCAACATGGGAAACAGAAGAGGATATGAGAAAAGAATTTCCACAACTATTTCATTTCTTGTCGTCCACTTGATTCCATCCGATTTCGATGATGAAATCTTTTGAAGGAGTGGAGAGTTGTAAAGACTGTTCGTAACAAATGGTAATTAGTGAGATAAGTTGGCTACTAATGACAGTTAAGTCAGTTTAGCGAGGATTGGTTGAAGGACCCAGCTTGGACGCAAGCTGGTTTGATCCTGTGCATGACCATCTCGGACGCAATCTGGTTGTCGTGCTGATTTTGCAAGCTGGTTGTTTGTGCTGATTTACGGAGTTTATGCAGATGGGAATGTCAGCTAGGTGGTTTGGGTGCCCAAAGCTGAAATCTGATCAACAGAAGTCGAAACGGGAGAGCTGCACTGTACAACTGAGTGCTAAGCTGGTTGATAGCGAGCTGGTCTGGGGAAAAACCAGTGTAGAGATGATCAGCCTGGGTCTGAGATGGATCCATCTTAAGGGTATTCGGGGTACCCTGAGCTGGAGGATTCAACCTGAGAGTTGTACTGTGGTGATACCAGCTTAGATGCAAGCTGGTATTAGTGTTTTGGATGGGACCGATCTGGTTCATGGTTGTAGTTAGATCGGTACGGTTTATGATGTCCAGCATAGACAAGAGTCGGTCTGTACGCAAGCTGGTGTATAGAGATACTTGGCGATCTGTGAAGCTGAATTGAGGTAGTTCATACTATTAGAAAGAAAGCAATCTCAAGCATCACAAGTCAATCTCCAAACTGACTTATGCCCTGTTGGTAATACACGATCTGAATTGGACGCTATGTCCAGATCGGAGGACTGCGAGCTGGTTGTATGTGACCTTAGCTGGTAACAGCTCGTGGCCTGAGCTGAATATTGTCCTTGAAACCTGTACTGCTGTCCATGAGCTGATCCGAACATTCGATAGCCACATTTGATGAACGCAAGTTGTTACATATTTGCTGAGTCACATACTGTCAGACTTATCGTGTTTATGAGGACTCTGTTTTTATTGGTTATACCGAACGGCGCATCCTTATCTCCTTATACCGGACGGCGCGTTCTTATCTCCTGATATTTGTTGGACAAACGGTGGGACAACTATAAATACACAATTGGGTCCTTTGGATTAACTTTCACAACAGGAAATTATGAAGAAACAGAAACATAGAGGAAGACGATCGAGTCACTCAACCAACCTTCGAAGCACCGTAAGACTGAATTCAGGGGTATGATCGGATATTAGATATGACGGGAATACATACTCGAGAGAGCTGATATTCTCGAGTGTCCCGAAATCACATACATGTTGAATTAAGTAGTATTCCGTGTTATCTGTGCTTTTGATGCTATATTATCATGATTTCATAATATACGCTCTGTTTGAATTCTTGTATTGATTATGAGAATGCATACTGACATGCTTTCATCCATGTTGATCTTGAGAACCGAGACAGATGGCGGATTCAGCCACGAATGACGTTTGGAAGCTATTGCGGAGTGGCAAGGGATGTCGAGTGACACCTGAAGCCGACTACTCACTCTAGTGTTCCAAAGTCAGGGGATTGAGAGGAGGATACCACCCCGAAGGGTTGAGTAGGTGGTTGTGCCGAGAGCTTAGTCCCCGGGATCCCAGAACCTATGATATTTCCTTGACGAACAGATTCAACATTCCTTGTTCAATTCCATACCTGCATTCATGCATGAGTTGTTTATGCATCCCGATGATACTGAGATTGTTTTCTCACCAGAGCTTTCTGGCTGTTGTTTTGCTTGTATGTGTGATTGACAACAGGTGGGACAGGGGCTGGACCAAACAAACAAGGGTAGCCAGCACTAGCAGACACAGAATAGCACGAGCTGGTAGCAGCTTAGGCTGAGGAGATAACGCGAGCTGATAGCGATGACAGTAGTTTGTGTGGATTTGGAGAACCTTTTGTACAGTTATATTTGATTAGAATGTTGTAAACATTGTATTATTCTGTTGAGAGTTGAATATGACCAGCTTAATAACACTACACCTTACTGTCCAAACTGAAAAAAAAAAAAAATTTGTTGTATTGTTCACTGTACGTCTTGATTAATGAACTGTTAATGATATTTAGGGAAAATGACTTTTAAACAGTTGATTAGCATTGATGATCTCACATTATGTAGCCTATTATGCAAACGATTTTTATTTTATTTTTTATATTTAAAAAATATAGTGAAGATTAAAATTTATTTAGGCACTCTAAATATATAAATTCATAGCAAAATTAAAATATCATCCCACTCTCTTCACGAAAAATATAAATCATCGATAACTTATATGAAATACGTGATCCATATATAATCGTGAAAGACATGTTTTTTCGAGCTCCGCTAATTTCTAAAAGGATTTATTCTTCTGTAAAGGTTAAATATCCATGTTTTCCGGAAGTGGGGTAATGCTTTTAACATATTTAACTTAAAAGCCCTGTGCATGTTATATCAATCTTATCCCTGATTAATATTGTACGTACATCAAGCTATAAATAGTACAATGCCTAACCACATTGGTGGACAAGATTAAGAAATCAAGCAAAATAAAGGTTCAAACCTAATCATGGTTGATGGCACAAAAATCAAAATAATTTGTGTAGTTAACATGAGCAACATCATCATCTTATGCATCATCATGATTCAATGGCCCAAAGAGCATAATTCACCCAGCATGCCCATGATGACATTTAGCCAAAAGAAAGATAGGGCACAAAAAACATTCTCTATTTTACTTTTCCTTTTCTACACTCTTCAATTATGGCTTAGGAAAATATCCACTTTGGTCTTGGTTCTCATTTATGAATTAATGCTGCTAATATATAAAATTTTCATCATGTTGGCCTGTAAAGATGGGACATAATGATTGCTTAAACCAATCTGTTTAGAGGTGTAAATTCTCCATTCATGTATTAATTAAATGTATGTATTTTTTTCCATCGTTAATGCGTTTTTGAAAGTAAAAACTTTGGCATAAACTCGACGGGGGCACCTTGCTCCATTATTAGTTGCTATATATAACAATCCATTTTCACCTTTTGATTTGGAATAAATGTGACATTAACTTTATTTCAACGTCCCATAGATGTGAAGAATTCGATTCGAGAAGCTTATCAAGTTCGATGAGGCGGAACGAATTATATCGATGTCATTCCCGACTCCAAATTTTGGATTTCCATCATTAATTTGGGTATTTGAGGACCTAAATTATATGCACATCCTCACTTTCGAAGCATGTAATAATTCCCATCTCTTTTCATGTTGAAATATTCCACAGTGCAACATAAAGGAGGAATTGTAATGGTTGAAATTAATTAGGAATGCTATCTCTAAGAATATGAATCCAACCACTTTGTTTTCCAGTTCCATATCTTGTTTGGTTATTGGCAGTAAAGTGAAGAAAGGTTGTGACTTTAACTAAAATGTTGTATGTTAATAGAGAGTCTGCTTTGATAACTAAATATTGGCCTTGAAATGTATGTATATGAAGGGTATTTCTGTAATTGTAGATTGTGGGAAAATAATAATTGGGTCAAATGGATAACAAAGAATGGGCCCATGACAAGTCAGCGCATCTCCTTCATCATTCCTTCTGCCTCTGGCCCCAGTAAGTTGATGCATAAAATTTATTGGGCCGCCATACACGCACTCCTTTGTCAATTTTTATTAATATTTTTACTGTTCATCCATCTTGGTTCTCGCCCACTTGCGTGGTTGGAAAATTACGTTGTTTCGTTTTCACCAAATTAATATTTAACCTTTTTAAATTTAAATAGTATTATTAAATTTAGGTTTTATACTTTTATCTTTATGTTTTGCTTTTTGCCCTTCGAATTTAAGTTTATTTTTTGGCGCCCAGGGCTTAAGAAACGATGGAGACTGATCGTTGGCGTCAAGAAATTGTAAAGATAATGGAAGGATCTCGACAGTTTTCTAAGTGAATGAGAACATGAATGAACTGATCTCGTACCGAAATGAAAGAGAATCTAGGACTAGCATATATGAGACATTATAATTGATGATGACTTTATCATATTTAATTGGTATCACTCGTACCAATAAGATGCATCTTCTTTTTTCGGAGCTTTAAAGTTAGGCATGATTGATTTCGGACAATTATGGGATAGATGTTAATAAGTTCGTTAAGGTGCCTGTGAAAATACGTGGGAAATATCAATATTGATTTAACAGGGACAGCCACTAAATGTGGAGTGTTACTATATTGTACCATATATGTAGCACTAATGTCGGGGTAGTGTAGCATAGAGTTGTCAAAATGGGCCAAGCCCGTCGGGCCAACCCGCCCCGCCATGAAAAATAGGCGGGTTGGGTTAGTAAACTAATAGCCCGTTTGGAGGCGGGCCGAAACGGGCTGGCCCGTTTGGGTCACGGCTTAGGGCGGGTCGGCCCGCGGCGGGGCGGGTTGGCCCGCGGGTCAGTAAAAATAATAACATTTACTATTTTATTGTTTAATAGATCTATTGCTGATTGTGACGTGCAGGGATGAAATAATAACATTTACTATTATGATGCATATGTAATAGAAACTGCAAAAGGGGAAATTACATATTATATATATATAATTAATATAGTAGTTGTAGCTTTTGTAACTCCTAGATTTTGTTTTTGTATAATCGAATCAAAAATTTTATATCAAGCAACTTTGTAAGTAATATATTTATTTTAACTTAATTTAATTACAAGATGTTAGTAATTTATTTGTTCGTGGAAATAATGTTCTGGAGGCCATAAAATCTGCAACAAGTGTTCTTCTACATAACAATCTAAGTTTTCTTGGTACCAAAATCAGCAGTCTAGTTTTTTGTTTTTCTCCAATAAATAAAGGAATTGATTTAGAGTGAGGGAAAACAAAACTAGAATGGATTTCAAAACTTATACCAACAGTCATGTCAGGTGAAGGTACCTTTATAAAAGGTGTGCATGATTGATTCTTTACTACATTTCAAGTTTCAACTACTATATAGCTGTTGATATAGCATTTTCTTTAATTACGAAAAGCTACGACTACTATATTACTGGCCCCTTTTGCAGTTTATCATTAGAAAATTAGGGAATTGAAAACTCCTTCGTAGCAGAAGTTTGTATAATATGGTTCTAATAACAAGATTTTACATTGCGTTTTCTAACGAGTGTTTGATTACCTAAAACGAATTCTTTAAATGTAATTGGTTAAGGTCAGAATTCATTAAATTTACAGAAAAAAAAAAAGCATCGATCAGTTCCAAAACCATGAATTCCAACAAGAAATATATTATTATTTCTAGACATAAAAAAGATCATACAATTTGAGTTCTTCAGCTCAGTTTGTTTGGTTTTTCTTTTTCTTTTTCATGAGGGACCACAATAATCAGAAATCAGAATGCCACCCAAATTCATGAACAAACTATTACTGTTTTCTTATTTAATAAATGGTGAGTCGTGGTGAATCCTTAGTATATATATATATAAATAAAATGTGAATACTGCCTCCATTTTGTTTCTTTATGAAGACATATTTCTGAGGTTTCAGCTTTACTAGACTCTGATTTCCGCCAAAAGAGAAATACAACATGTTTAGTCTTCTCCGAACAATCTTCACATGTAAACCAACACTAGACAAATGTTCCATTCTCACCTCAAAAACCTTTTATCTATAATTGATAATCGATTGCAGACCGAATCTCGCTCAACAGAAAATTTAATTTATTCTTAAAACGATCTCTGGATTTCCGATTTACGATCAGAAAACTAGATGGATTGTCTCGAAAATTAATTTGTTTCGGTGTCCGATATAAGTAAGTCTTATGTTAATACTCAAGTTCCGTTATAAGTACGACAAAATTATCGATCATATATTGTGAGACAAATATTTATTATATTTATACTGTAAAAAAATATTTATTTTTAGCCTTCAATCATCTATAAACACATGTAAATTCCGTGGTAGCTAGGCAAATGCAAATGCCCTTTTAAAAAAAAGTATTTGACTGGTTAGTTTCTCAAACGCATGCCAGCTTTAGTCAAAAGAAAAAATAATTGAATGGGCAAACAAATCCCATGTGTATGTCAAGAATTTTTCAAATATTACGTACTGTAAGTTTGATATTAGACTTTTTATTATAAATAATTTACCTTATATTTAAAACAAACTGAGTGGTAAGAAATGGGATATCTCTATCGAACTTTCTCATGGAACGAGGCTCATCATACCGAGCCTGGGCTCCGACCCCGCAAATCCAGGAGGTGACCTACCCCATTTTCGTTCTTTCTATGTTTTGTTTTTGTTTTCTGCTTTTTAAAACTACTTTACAGATCGATTTGGGTGATATATTTATTTATTGGCATACGAATAAATATACGGAGAATGCACACGCATTGTATGATTATGTTGATTACCAAAGTTTGCTTTATTTAAAATTTTGACATTATTTAAGATTAATCATGTGGCCTAATAATTCTAAACTCGCCCTTTTTCATTTCAAGAATCCCATCTCTTGTCCCCCCATTCATAACCAACCCAACGCTTTTGCAGCCTTCCAGTCATCAACTTTTTGTAGGGGGATTAATTTTTGGCCACCTTTTAGTTTGATCCCTTGATGTATCTATTATTTATATAAACACTTCGACTCACACAAAACACCTCTAGTAAAATTAACGTAGTGACCCGTCTCAGGTCACCTATTAAATCGAATTAAGGTGTACAATTAGCTTAATCTAAGCATAATCAACGGTAAGAACGAAACAAAACCCTTGCCCCGAACCGATAAAGTTCCGATCTAATTTTCAGAGGCTCTTGAACTGATCATGTGAGGTCCGGGGCTTAAAAGAGGGCGTGAAGTGATCGTCGGTTCCAAGAGGTTGCACGGACAATGAGCGGCTCCTGACAGGCTTCTAGAGACGAATGTGCACATGAATGAACCGATCCACACCAGAATGAGAGGGATTACGAGACTGAGAAGTTATAGATGTAATGAATGTTAGTTGAGGAAGACTTATCAGATTTAATTGGTACTAATCATATTAACAAGGTACCTTCTTTTCGGGAGCTCATCACTTAAGAACTCCAAAGTTAAGTGTGCTTGACTTGGGACAATTTTGGGATGGGTGACCCTCTTGGAAGTTTCTCAGGGTGCGTGCGAGTGAGGACAAAACACGCTGGAAAGACCACAGTTGGTACAGTGGGGACGGTCTTTAAATCTGAGGCGTTACAGATCAAGTTCCGATCTAATCCTCGTGGTTTCAAACTAGGTATAACTTAATTAATCTCATTTACTTAATTAATGACCTTAATCATGCTTGACATTTAAGCTGGTAAACGTAACTCTCTACAACGAATCAAAAGGATATCAATTTTACTGTGGTAACTACCTAGTTGATTAAATAAAAAGTTTATACATAGTTTTAATGTATTGATATTATTTCATCTGTTCCAGATATATAAGTTTGTCCGTTTTTCACACAAATTTTAAAAATTTTATTCAAAAGATGGTTGTAAATTTCCAATACTTAGTTAAAGAGAATATATTATGGAAAAAAAAAAGAAAAAATACTAATATATTAGAAACTAGTCTATTAACTTAGGACAATCTGAGAAGGAACTGAAGTCTACTTAATTGTGATGCGGGAGTATTTTTTTTTTTAAAAAAATTATGTAATATAATAACTAATTTTGACAAAGATGATTGTGGTGCTTGCTAGCAACTCGAATAATGAGACATTATTTAGTCGGGCACGCATTAAGCCTAAAATGACGAGGTGCGCATGCTCTAACATCGACAATTATGTGGAAACATTAAAAGGCTTGTATTCTCCAAGAAAATGAGACCCTTTAAAACGAGGACTTTGTAATAAATCTTATTTACCTTTATGCTTTACTAACTAATAATTATAAGCGACCAATTTCTTTCCTCTTCTATAATAAATGTCTTGCTCATTAAATGCGCCACACATAAGGCAACACTTTTAATTTCTTGGAAACTTTTTCTTTAAGAAAATGGCAAAAAGAAAAACCATCTGAATGAAAAGGGTCCTATTTTGTGGTGCCTTTAATAGTGTATTTAGAGCTTAAATCTCAAAATTTTCACATATAATTACACTTTAGTAAAATCATGGGTATGAATATGGGTGGCTGACATAAAGAACATCTAGGGAAAGGAAAAAGAGAACCACCCAAAGCGAGAAACTTTGGAAAACCAGAATCAACTTAATTCCCTTGTGTCTTCAAGCCACCAAAGTAAAGAATAGCATAAATAATAATTATATAGACACATATATTGTGTAATAATATATTATTAAAAAAGCAACATATGAATTTTACAACAGAGAAGTTAAAAAAGTTTCAGACTTCAGTCTTTGTGTTGGAGACTGGGAACACAATATTACCCATTCCTTTTGTCGAAAAAAATTATCCGTCATTCCCACCACCCACCACCTCCATGCTATCATTCATGTCAACTTTCATATATATATATATATATATAAAAACTTGATAATGTGGGCGCCAACAATGGACGACAACGTGGGCGTCTGAGATGCTCAGCCGAACATCTCATGAAATTTTTAAAATGTTCGTGAGATGTTCGGCTGAGCATCTCAGACGCCCACGTTGAAGAATATCAAGTCACCTTAATGTCCCAGGGCTTCATTTTATTTCTTTGCTTGACGGGGAACCTGTGGCCACTACCCTTCGATATGCATCATGTAAATTCTCGGTTTTAACGCGATTGCAAGCAAACCAACATAGGCCGTATTAAGCAAATCTTGTACAACAGGCTCATCCAATAAAGTGTTAGAAGGGTGTTGAATTTGTGACGGTTTGTCCTTGGCTTATATACTCCACCAACTTAGACAATCCATCCATCGGGACAATATATTTCTATTATATATTTAAGCAAAATAATTTATTTAAAGTATTGCAAATTAAAGAGATCGAGTGCTCTATTTATCATGCTTGACTTGACCACTTGATCAAGCTCATCCTTATTTATACCCCTCGCCCCCACTTGGACAGAATTCTAAAAATTCTCACACACACACACACCACACATACAATTTCTCTGTTTTTTTTATACTGTAGAATAACTTCATGCTTAGTCGTACACCGTAAGAATATTAAACAAGATCATCGAAGCGTGGGGAGTGGCAAAATAATAGGAGGGATTCAATTTTTTTAAAAGCTTCGAAGCTTTGGAAATGGCGAGTGAGCTGTGACATGTTACTTGCCTTCATTCGAGGTGTGGAATTTGGAAAATCCATGGAGATGGTTCGCTGCTTTTCGGATCACAGAAGACGACAACATCAATGTACTCGAGTACAGAAAGTTATGGTCTTGGAAGAAAGATACAAAAATAATCCCTCAAAAATGGCGTCTAGTTGCTGCAAGATCTCCCCAATCTTTCCATTTTTCGTTGTTTTCTTGTTGGTCGTTTCCTCCGTTCAGTCCGCGCAATTTAACGAGACGGAACAGAGTTTTCGGCCCGGCAAAGAGTCGAAGAAATTGAAGTTCGTCAAAGCCCATCTGGCGAAGATCAATAAGCCTTCTGTGAAGACAATTCAGGCAGGTTTTCTTGGATTTAATCGGTTTTTCGGGTCAGAGTTACGCTTATGTGATCCAAGAAATTTGATGTAGCTCCCCTGTTTTTAAACTCTGCAGAGTCCTGACGGTGATACCATAGATTGTGTATTAGCAGACAAGCAGCCAGCTTTCGATCATCCAGAATTAAAAGGCCAAAAACCATTGGTAAAAAGAGAGTCAAATCGAAATGATTCAGTTCAAGAAAAATGGATCGAGTTTGCATTATTTTCATTACTGAATTCTGCAGGATCCACCAGAGAGGCCAAGAGGGTACGCCACCACAACAGGAATCTTTGAAGAGAACTTTCAACTTTGGAGCAGTTCCAATGAATTTTGCCCGGAAGGCACGATTCCGATTCGGAGAACGACGGAGCAAGATGTTCTACGGGCTAGCTCGATTCAGAGATTCGGAACAAAAATTCGAAATCCAATTAGAAGGGATTCTTCCAGCGGGGGACATGAGGTTACAAGTTCTTTATCCGTCCTTGCAGATTAATAATTAGCTGTTTTTCTTTTTTTGGTATCCTTATAGAAGTTAAAACCATCGATTTAGGAGCTAAAACTTCTTTATTCTTCCGAATTGATAGTTTTACGGTGGATTTATCTTATTCATAACATTATCTCGATATTCGAATTATAAAAAATTATCTGATACTTTGAATTTACATAAATATAAAACTAAGTCTGGCTTCTTCCTCGTTTTACGGGGACAAATACTTGGATCGTACTTGAACTAGAATGGAAGAAATATAGTACTTTTTTATTACATATATATACTCACATTTTTTACTTTGAAAACCCTAATTGTAAGGTTCATACATAACCTCATTCTGTGTATTTAAGATAAAATCGGTTTTATGAGTTATGAACTATCTTTAAAAAAACGGTGTCTCATGTATTTAAAATAACCAGGAAAAAATATAATTTTTTTTTTGTATATAAAGGAAAAAACCCATGCACGTCATTTCACTTTCGTTCTCCCTTGTAATAAAAAAGGACTAATAAATATTCTCAGTCAACTAATCCCACAGCAAACTTTAAAGTAATTTATTGTCTTTTTTTTTTCTTCTGATTTTCATGATTAATTGGCATGTGCTAGAGTTGAATTGAATTAATTCTTGTTTTTTTTTTAAAAAAAAAATAATTATGTATGAAGTAACATTTGAAATGGCAGCATGCGGTTGGGTACGTGACTGGCGATGAATATTACGGAGCCAAAGCAAGTTTAAATGTGTGGGCTCCACGAGTTGCCAATCAGTATGAATTTAGCTTGTCCCAAATCTGGGTCATCTCTGGTTCATTCGGCGATGATCTTAATACTATTGAAGCTGGCTGGCAGGCATGTTCCTTTCATTTATTCACATTATGTCTTATTAATTTTTCATATATATAGTTATAAAATTAGGGTAAGAATTTATCGTAATATATATGGAGGACAAAAAAATCAGCTTACTATATATACATACAAATTCATATGTATTCAATAATTAATGTGACTTTTAAGAACACAGCTATTTAATATGGAAAAGAATAATGGCAAATTAATCTCTGCAACCTTATTAAAATCAGCTATTATATATTTCAACTACATAGGTTGTATGCAATGGATTTGCTAAGTTTCAAAATCAATTTTCCAACAGGTAAGTCCGGAGCTGTATGGGGACAATTATCCCAGGTTCTTCACCTACTGGACAGTAAGTTCCATCAATTTAATTCTTTATCTCTTTTTATATATATATATATATAATTATTTATTATTAAACTATGCATGAATGATATTAATTAATTAAAAATTATGCAAATCAAATAATGCAGAACGATGCATATCAAGCCACGGGATGTTACAATCTGTTGTGCTCGGGTTTCGTTCAGACCAACAATAGAATAGCAATTGGGGCTGCCATCTCCCCTATCTCATCTTACAGCGCTGGCCAATTTGACATCAGCTTGTTAGTGTGGAAGGTAATTAATAATTTCTCTAAATATATTCACACTTTTTCTGGAATTTTATTAAAAATTGGATCCATATTTTTTCCTTTTTTGGTCCTATTTGTATATTTAGTTTTTCTATTTCAGGTGGAGAATTGGCTAGGCCTGAGTTGTAAGAATTTTGACGGAGTTAATTAATTAGTTGTCCGTCACTTCTAGACAAACGATTTTAAAATAAAGTCAAATAGAGTAACGTAATAGGTTTATGTCAAAGGTATGATAATGATGGAACATCTTAACTAAGGTGCAGAATCTTCAAATTGTTTGTTAATTTGGTCAAAGCCAATTTAGTCAGAGCAATTTCTTTTAAAAAAAATTATTTATGAAATATTGTTTACTTAAAGTAACCTGATTATCCAAACTCATGAGCACCGTGGTGATTTTGAAAATAATATATATATATATATATTTGCATTTATATTATTGGCATTTCTTGGGGTGATTTTGACGGGTAGAATGTATTTATCGGTTCGCTTCAATTCGGTTTTCGGTTTTACAAATATATGTTCTAATCGGTTTTGTTTGGTAATATAATAAATTATTGATCTGATTATATTTCCTTTTTATTCGGATGGTTCGATTTTTACGTGTATAATCTGAAACCAAATCATATTAAACCTGTATGTTTGAATTTAAATAGTTGTTTTTTTCGGTCTGATTTGGAATTTTATTTTTCCTGTTTAAGAATTTACGTTTTTTGGGGTTTTACAAAAAGTTTGAACATCCTTAGTGGAGATGAAAAAAGGAGAGTGGAGCTTAACTTTCATAATGAATGTTTTTATTTCCAACGTACGCATGTTGTAAGAAGACACACTCTACAAGAATACAAGATTGTATTCACTCAATGGACACAATTATTTTGCTTGTGCTTTTGTGCTTTATAAGATTCTTCCCCATTCTTCTTTTTTTACCCAAAGATCTCAATCGTTGATATTTTTCCCTTTTGTTGGACTCGGACTCCCTACTTTGCTTCATTTTTAAGATCTCTAGAATTTCATGTTCTTACTCCATAAGAATTTACATGATATTCGATGAACTTAGAAGTTTAAATTTATCTTAAAAATGTTTGCCGTCATGGGCCGCTGAGATTATATATGAATGGATAATATACTCTTGTTGGCATGTTAATTTGTAGGATCCAAAGCATGGGAATTGGTGGCTAGAGTTTGGAAATGGGATTTTGGTTGGTTATTGGCCATCTTTTTTGTTCACACATCTTAGAGATCATGCGAGCATGATCCAATTTGGGGGTGAAGTTGTTAATAGTCGGGTCTCGGGTCAACATACGTCGACCCAAATGGGAAGCGGACATTTTTCGGGAGAAGGGTTCGGGAAAGCATCCTATTTCCGAAACCTACAAGTTGTAGATTGGGACAATAGCTTGATTCCTTTGTCGAATCTTCGGGTTCTGGCCGACCATCCAAATTGCTACGACATACGAGGGGGAATCAATAGAGTTTGGGGAAATTATTTTTACTATGGAGGACCCGGGAAAAATTCAAGATGCCCTTGAAATAGAACACCCTTATATGTATATTTTTTCTTTGCTTTTACTTCTCTTTATTTTTATACTTTTTGGTTGAATTCAGCGTGGCTTATTCTTTCCAATCTTTCGATCTAACAAGTGATCCATTACTAGTCATCATACCACCTGAAAAAGCATTGTATATTGGTGAATGGAAATAGTGAATACACTTTGTTTTATTGTGTTTTAAAGTTATTTCTAGTGTTCTTTAGAAAGAAAGAAGAGTATTTTTCAAGTGTTTTGAGCAAAAATTTTATATCTAACAAAATAATCCACACAAATGAGATCCAAACTCAGGTTTCACTGAGTCATAATTGTCATTAAAATAAGGTATTCTTGACGAATAAATAATGTTTTGATGCTCGAACAAACTTGATTATATAAATACATTATGTAATTAATATACTATTACGTGTTCACTTTTTAATTTATTTGGATGTCCGAAGTTGTATTGAAATGAAATGTTTGATAGAGTCTAGTATCCGTATTATCCACTCTTTTAATGAATCCACCCACCTTCACTAATATTGACAGATAATCTTGAAAGATATGCCATGCTCACGTATTCGGGGTCATTTCATTTCACATTTGGGTTGTAATTTGGGTTGTCATTTGGGCTGTGTTTGGTGGAATTTAACATTTGGGTTGGATTGAATCATTATAATCCAATTTCTCATACTAAAATTATATTATTTATCCTATGTCAATCTAATCAATATTAATTAACACACATAAATCAAATTCAAAATAATTTATGACACGTCAATCAAATTATTTAATTAAAATTATAATATTATAAGTCGTATCTCTATTTTTTATATTAATTATTTATTTTTAAAATGGTAAATACGTTATTATAGTTTTATCTCAAATATAATCAATTAAAATCAATCACATTTTAATTTATTAAATTATAAATCCCATTCAAATTTGTAATAACTACATATCTTGTCTCGTGTCAGCCTATCCCTCGTATCCTTATATATCGATGTACCAAGAGTTCACAATTATTTAACAGTGAGTTTTATTTCAATAAATTTAACTCGAGATGAAACGAAATAAGATACATCGTTTTCACTTTTAAAGAAGAAAAGAAAAATGCCGCATTTGCTATTTATGAAGTCTCAATAATTTAATCAATATGGTATATAAATGTGGGTAACAAGTATTGAAAGTGCAACCATGTATTGATTGGTGTGGACCAAGTGATGAAGATGTACAATTAATTTTCATGATTAGGAGAGTTCAAATTCCTTTCTGAGTTATCACAATCGTTCCCATATGAATATACTACGACTACCTAACTCTGGAAAGTGCTCATTTTTTTGAAATAGACTATTCATTCCTCATTAAGAATTAGATGTTTTAAATTTATTTTTATTAGATATTGACAATGGATTCTGTTAGGAAAAGATAAGATCGCGATACGATATTTAAAACATTTCAGCAGCACAATCCCACTGAGCTGGGACTTACCATATTGCTGAAGTTGAACTCCTAGACTTCACTCTTTTCGCAACCCTGTTTACTTGTTTAACGTCTCTGTGAGAAAGACTACATACACTAAGTTTAATATCTTTGTGTCAAGACAAAACTGATTTATTTGATTTGATTGCACTTTCAATCTAATCTGTTTTACTCATGTTATCATATTTGTGAGTGAATATATGTGTGTGTGAAGATTAATCATTTCAGCTCATGGTCTCACATATCACCTCACACACTGCGTCTTCTTCGTGATATTCAATTTCAACACGACGACATCTGCTAGTAGTGCACAGCTTGATATTCTGTTCTGATCCGAACCGACACTCTGTGCAAAACCACGCAACATAGAGTCTCTCACGCTCTCTCTTGAAAGTCTTGTTCTCCGTCTTCAGTTCAGCTGGTATATATAGCTTCTGATATGATTTGAATTTTGGACACAAGA
>KV016811.1:0-11819 GCA_001598015.1 Dorcoceras hygrometricum
ATTTATAAAAACAGTGTAATATGATCTATATGGTGAGAAAAGAAAGAATATAACATGCCTTGATTGATAGAGAAGCAAAAATACGTGATACCGGGGCGGAGGACAATGGAGAAGACCAAACCTTAGAGTTTCAATCCAAAACTTGCAAGATTTTGGTCACCTTGGGGAGGATGGAGGCTGAAGTTGGCTGATGAGAGGAGAGGCTAGGGTAATTTTCGAGTTTAGGTGGAGGGTGTGTGAAAAAATGGGCTAAAAAGCCCTTCCACCTTGTTTTATTTAAAAAAATATAAGCCCATCATTATACTAGCCCATCCCCCAATTAAAAAGGCTTAAAAACATTTAAATATCAGCCCCCAAGCCTTTAATTTTCGTAACATAAGGCCTCTCAATTTTAAAAGTGTCATAAAAGTCATAAAAATGGCCCGTATAGGCGAAAAACGGGTCCTCCTCGGTAACCGTGCATAAAATCTCATTTTCTTGGAAATTGTGCATAAAATAAAAATATCTTGCTTTAAAATATGTCTAAGTGCTAAAACATTAAAATATTTCCGATTTGGTCGACTCCGGACTCGTCCCCGCTTACCGGTCTCAAATCGTACCGTAAAGCGATAAGCATACGTAGAGCATAAAATCATCACATAAACACAAACATGACATGCAAATCACATAATCATAAGGTTTTCCTCCTAGTCATGCATTCAATTCACGTAATTAGGATTTCCGGGCGTTACACTTTGTTTCTCGTGGGAATTAAGGTACGGGTTGAGCTTGTAAATTCCAGCGCATGAATGGCTTGAATGAATTATGAGATGGCTAAGTGCTGGAGGCCGTGTATTGTTTGCCTTGTGAGGCTGCTGTTTGTAGCATTGGCCATGATTTATGTGTTGTATACATGCTGTTGGTATTGTTGTTGTGCATATGATTATATGCTTGTTATTTCCAGCATGTGAATACATGCATTTGCATTTCTTTCCAGCTCTTGCAGCCATTGTTGCCTTGTTGTTGCTGTTCTATGCTACCAGGATGCGAGGGCGAGCGGCAATACCGCACTCTCATCTCCCTGCTGGTTTGTCTTAGCCCCTATGCGCCGAGTGGCTAACTACCACAGTGCATAGGTTGGGAAACAGCAGGTGGAGTGATTGATGCACCTGGAATTGGTGAGCGATTAGGGGTGAGTGGGTAACTCCCATATGTCCTACACTCACAGTGGCCACTTATCCGTTGTTGCAGATTCGTTTGAGCTTTGCTTTGACCTCCTTTTCGGTTGGAGTCCTTTGGTGTTGTTCAGCATCTCATACATAGCATCTGCATTTTATTCTTGCTGTTTTCTGCTGATTTATAGATGCTCTCCGTACTGGGGTTTGACCCCATGTCCCTCTGGGGCTTGGTTTGTTTCCTTGTTTATGTTGTTTTCAGGAAACCCAGGTTTTACAGCTGGTCGTGGCTTTAACCCAGCTGGCGGAGCCCCAGGAGGTGGTTGAGTGTCCCAGTAGCATATAGCATATATGTATGTATCAGTCTGGTAGCCGGGGAGATGCCCTGTGCTTCGTTTTTGTATTTCCTTGTGGAGTCTGATACATGTTTACTTGTATTGATGCTATACTTGTTTTGATTGGTTTAGTAAGCTGGGAACGTATTTTAAGTATCGTCGTATTTTAAATTATATGTTTTAAACCGTCAGGCCTAAAAGCGAAAATTTTACCCACTTTTTGATAAGCTTCCGCGTGTGTTTGGGTTTTACTCTGTTTTGAGCACGAGGCCTGACAATATATCATATGGAGTTTTATCCACTGCCTTGGTGTGGACATTGTTCAACAACATTACGGACGTTTTGAGCGCATAGCCTCAAAACGAAGCAGGAAGTTCAGTGAAACTCATCAGAGATCGAACCATGTCCATCAAGGTTCGATTACGATGCTCCGCTACTCCGTTGAGCTGTGGTGTGGCCGAAGGGATCCACTGTGAGAGAATCCCATTCTCTTTAAGATAGTCTTGAAATTTGGCACTCAAGTATTCTCCACCTCGATCGGATCGAAGTGTTTTAATGCTTTTTCCCAGTTGATTTTCTACTTCAGCCTTGAATTCCTTGAACCTTTCAAAGGATTCAGACTTGTGTTTCATTAAATACAAGTATCCATCATCGGTAAATGTGATGAAGTAGGTGTTACCGGACTTAGTACCAATGCTAAGTGGGCCACACACATCAGTATGGATCAAATCCAATAGGCCTTGAGCACGTTCAGGCTTGCTCGTGAAGTGCAATTTTGTCATTTTTTCCTTGAGACAAGATTCAAAAGTTGGTAGAGAGTTAATATCAGACATATTAAACATGTCACTCCTAATCAACTTGTTCATCCTATTTAAGGAAACATGACCTAGCCTAGCGTGCCAAAGTTATGCCGGGTTCAAACTATCGTTTTTCCTTTTTATTATTGTTGTGTGTGTGTTTCCACATCGCGAGTTGGAACTTCTCTCAATTTTAAGGCGTATAGATCATTTTCGCGTTCCCCAATTTCAATTAAACATTCATTCTTGTAAATATTACAAATCGAATTGGCAAAATGATAAGAATATCCATCACTATCAAGCATAGAAACGAAAATGATGTTCTTTATTAATTCAGGAACAAATAAAACATTTATCAACAACAACTTAAAATTTGAAGAAAGAAATAAATAAACATCTCCGATGGCTTCGGTGCAACCCTTGCTCCGGTGTCAAGCCTCATGTGGGTCTCACCCTCTCTAAGACGCCGGCGTCTTGTCATTACCTGCAACTCATTGCAGATATGAGATCCACATCCTGTATCAAGTACCCAAGAAGTCGAGTAAAGAGACATATTTATTTCAATCTAGAACATACCTTTTACAGTTCGCAACTGCTCGAGGTAATCCTTACAGTTCCTCCTCCAATGCCTAGACTTGTGGCAGTGGTGACAAACATCCTCAGACTTGTTCGGCTTTGAAGTCCTTGCATTGGGCTTCTTGGCGGACTTTCCCTCTTTCGCAGGACAGAACGCTTCTTACCCATGCGTTTGGGCCCCTTCTTCGTAGAGGAAAAAGAGCCCAAAAGGAGGACGGGCTTGTCCTTCTTTATGGTCCCCTTGAAAACGACAAGAATGTTTACCACCTCTTCAAGGGTGGCCTCCAGCTTGTTCATATTAAACTTCACCACAAAGGGGTCGAACGCAGCAGACAGGGAGAGGAGAAGCAGATCCACAGACAGCTCATGTGGAAGCGTGATATCAAGGCCCACTAGCTTCTCAATAAGCCCAATCATATGGACCCCATGCTCGCGGACCGAAGTCCCCTCGTGCATGCGACTCGTCATGAGCTCCTTGACAGTAGTGAACCTCTCAGTCCGAGAGTTCTCCCGATACAGCTCTTTGAGATGAAGGTGTATGCCAGCAGCATACTCCGTCTTCTCAAATCGCCGCTGCAATTCGTTGGACATAGATGCTATCATATAGCATCATGCCTTAAGCTCATCATCCCACCATTTTTCCAGCTTCGCCAGCTCCTCAGGACTGGCATTGGCAAGGCTTCCTTCGGAGGGCTCTTCTCTAGCGTGTAGAGAAGTTTCTCCGAAGCCAAGACAATCTTGAGGTTTCGAAGCCAATCATGGTAGTTTAAGCCAGTGAACTTATTGCTATCCAGTATAGCAGCAGGTGATTTTTTGATCAAAGACATAATGAAAGCAGTTTATACTGAAAAGAAAAACAAATATGCATTACTGACTATTCATGAAAAATGCTAAGACATAAACATGGTCATTAAGTTTTATGAATTATTCTCCCACTATTTTAACGATTTCACCACCCTCTAATGAAATCGAGAAAGCAAGTTTTCTTAGTGGGTACACGGAGTCCAATCAAGAAATCATGGTCCCGAATAATATCAGCCAACCATGACCCTCAAAAAGTAGAGCCCGATTGCAACAGGTGCAACCTCCATGTATTTACCTCACGTCCAGTAAGGACCCAATAATATGACGTCGATTACTATCACGTGTCAAGATGACCCATCAATGTTGAGTCGTGATGGACGGTCCCCTTAATGTCCCCAATAATATGAGCCAACGTTAAAGGGAGTTCCAACAAACTCACAGCAAGTTTCAATGACGTGTATAGCTTTCCGGCACACAGAACCCCCCAATAATATGAGCCGGGCTATGTATACGGGTAGCATCGACGTACACCCATTGTTGATGGATGATAGGAATTTCTAAACAATATTTAAATTCTCTTAGCTTCATGATCTTATCGAATAAACTTTTGTTTTATGATCAATTAAGAAGTCATGGACTAATATTGTCTAAGAGTGCTTCCAGGTGGTTGAAAGGGCTAAGACCCACTTAAAACCAACCTCCTTAGACAAAGCAACACCCTTCAGGGAGACTTAGCCAGTACAAGCCATTTTAAGCCAGTCTATAAAGGATTCCTTTAGATAACGTTTTATCACATTTCTTCATAATTACCAACAAACTAAGTTCCTTCAATTTAATCATGAAACTTTTAATCTTGATATAAATTTTAAATCAAATTTAAAATGAGAGGATTTTTATTTTGAATTTGGTCTCAATAATTTTAAATCAAATTTAAAAATTACGTATTCAACAGATATATATCACATATATAATTAGGATGATTGATAAGCGAGATCTATGCGATCCGTGGTTGCCAAGCACGGATCTATGTCCAATCCTAGGTGACATGCAGTATGCAAATGCAATCCTATTACATAAGCTTCCAGTTTTACAAGTCTTGGTCTTCAATATCTTTGATCATCATCTCCACCATCTTCAAAATTATCCTCCCACTAAGTCTAATTTTTACATTTAAATAGCCATGACAAATAGGGATACATTTTAAAGGGGTGGGAACGGGCCATAAACCAGGCCCACTTTGAAATTATTTCAACAATATTATGACCAAGAATTGTAAAACCTAGCATACACCTAACACATTGGACATGACTCTCGATCATCCCAAATATTATCTATTCAATTAACTCAATTAATTGACATAAATAAAATAATCAAATCAAATTTGATTTTATCCAACAAAAGCATAATTTAAATTTAAAATCATATTTTATAAATAAAATATTATTTTGTTATTTTAATTACATCAATTTTGGGCTTAAAACAATTTCAGGTCAAATATCAAAAATTTCAAAAAATTAATTTTGGTCCAACCAAAAGGCCCAATAGCAAGTATCGGTCAAAAAATCCCTTGAGCCGTCCGAGACAGGCCCGAAAAACCCTATAATTCAAAAACCTCCGCCCGCACGCGATCAGCTCACGTGCTGTACCCTGTGCGCAACGTGTGCGCATGGGGGGCGACCACCTACGCGACCAGCTCGCGCAGGTGGGGCGGCGGCGGGTGTGTGCACAACCGTGCGCAACGTGCGCGCACGGGTACCGATCGGTGGGCGCAACGCCCACCGGGCTGTGCGCGCAGGGCATGCATGACAGGCGCGTAACGGTCGCAGCATGGTGCGCGTGGGATGCGAGCGTGTATCCCGTGATCCCCGCCGCGATTTGCGCGAGGCTTGCGCTAAGGGCGCGTGACGGCATGCGGCGGCACGCACGGAGGCGTGTGATGGTGGCACGACGACGCGCGGTCGGAATTTTTTTTTTTTGGAAAGTGAGATTTTTGATGCAATACAGGTAGAATGGTGTATTGACAGATTTCAAGTCTCTGATACCACTGTCGGTGCAGCGGCTCCCGGGGAGCAGTGGAAGAATTAAAAATTGGAGCCCGGGAATGGTCAATACATCTATATAATAATTAAAAACATTCATAGAATGTTTAGAATATATCTCGCTGGCGTCTAGACGCATGGCTCCGACTAATTCCACGGGGAATTGACACTTCAACGGTTGAACAACTACGACCTCCTAATCCGGTCCATGATCGAAATCTCAATTCCTTCGTTGGTTTGCACTAGAAAACCAACGAAAGTGTCACGGACGGAATCTCCTCGCCGAGATGGTCGAAACAAATTCCGTCGGCGGCGAGCAGCGACGGCGTCGACGGCGAGGGGAGGAGAGGAAGGGAGAAAGAATTTGCTGAACAGCTTTTGGTGTGTTTTAAATGAATACCCAGGGCCCCTATTTATAGATTTTTCATGGGCTTAAACCAAGTTAATGGGCTTGGGTCCGACCCAGGCCTAGGTGTACATTGCTTTCAAGTCCATCGCTGTGTAATCCCGATCGACGATCAGATCGGACCGATACTGAGCATTATGATATGAAAATAATTTTTTGGACCACCTAATCCAAAATAGCAGTTAGGTCCCTATAAGCTTTAAGGATAGTCATATTAGTCCAAGCTTAAGGAAACTGTATTTTCATCCTATTTAATTTTAGAAAGTCACACTTCCATCCTTCCTCCTACTATACTCAACAAATTGAGCTTAATTTCTATACGGGAATTGAGAAACCAGTACTTGTATGACCCTCAATGGTTCAGGGATACAGCTAGCCGTGGGCTCAGAACATTTATGACTCTGAACCCACAAATCGGACTGACCCATCGGATCATGGTATCTAGAAACATCGTCCCATGATCACCTAGATATCACTGATAGTGCCTGCAAGAACTAGTCGGTCATGGTTAGCGTATAGTACGGTCCTTTCAACTCAAACCCGATCAGACCAATGACCATTGGTAAATCGAGAGTCGCTAGAGATCCAATAACCATGCATACATATTGGAGATCAAATAGTGACATCACATGTGTTACTTGATAAACCCATTTATCCAAAACATATCTAGTACTCTGGGCAGAGATTTATCACACTATTATCTCCACAGATAGCATAGGATATCTACGCACAAGGGCGAGCGGTGACTCCTCGACAACGAAACATCGACTCCTACATGCATCGGGACCTCACCCAACCCCGCCACCTGATGACCCCAACTGATTCGGTAAACGAGTCAAAGTGAGGCACCTATCATGTAAAGTCTCAATGAAGTTTCGGGTAATGAGGGCTAATCTGTACAACCAAGACCTCAGACTTAATCCACTCGACAAATGGTAACCACTTGGAAAATCCGAACGAGGGTAGTTCGATAAATCACCAAGTCACTATCCATCTGCATGTTCAGAACATCACTATGTTTCCTACCAATGAAACGTGGTACTTTACATCGCAGATGCTAGTCTCAAGCTCGGGCGGCCCTTATCCTCTTTTGGACGGCCCAATTGAGTAGGAACATGTTTAGAATACACAGTGACTAGTAGATGTGTTTCATGATAGCCATCAAATCAACTATCACATCTAACATACACTATAGTGCATTCAAGGTCTTTATCCAACAATTATAATCATAATACTGAAGATAAAGAATGCCATAAAAGAATGCGAATTTCGAATTTCATAAATAAAGATCGTTTTACATAGAGAAACAAGAATCCATACGCCACAAGTTGGCTAGTTGGGCACCTGCTCTAACATGAATCACACCCCAAAACACATCAAATCTGTCTTGACACGAAGGCGTAAAACTTAGTGTTTGTAGTATTTGAATAGAGACGTTAAACAAGTTCTTAGTGATGAAGTTCACACAACTTGTAAGCTGGTGTGTAGAAAAGTTTAGGAGTCTCAGCTTTGGGCAGTGAGTAAGTCCAGCTGAGGTGGACCTGTAAAGATTGTGTATAGATCAAAATCTTCTAGTGGAAGTCTTCAGAAATAGAAGAAGCGGAGACGTAGGAGCTTCAACTCCGAGCATCCAGAAACAAATTTCTGATGGGTTCTTTATAGCTTTCAACATACATTCATTACTCTGTGCATCGAATATTTAAAGCCAACATCTTTCAGTTTCAAAATAATAGAGTGATATATCAGATGTTTTCCGCCTTGATGTTTATACCAGATCTGATACACTTCTCGATTCTCAATGATTTAAAGAACCAGAGCTATTGCAACTCCGTTTATATCTAATCAGATCGCACGCGGCCTCATGTCGTTTTGAATCAGATTATGCGTGATCTGATCCGGTCCTAACAGACCTGTTCTATTATAAGAAATGAAAATTCTGATTTACATTTATACGTGATGTATGTTCCAAGTATACCAGAAATTGTCTGTTCTGTTGTAAAAAAAAAACTTTAAACTTTTTCTGCATTTATTTTAAAAATATCAGCACGCGCGTTTCAATAACTTTTGGTCATCATGCTATCTTTTGATTTTTAAGTTTAAAATAAATGTTCTTATATTTATTTATTATTTTATATAGAATTAAATAAGAAATTAATAATGTTCTAAAGAAAATAGTATTTGTTGGATCTGTTTTTACAGATCCTGATTAAGTTTTGAATTACACAAAACCTATTATTGTGTTTCTAACAATTCTACTTAAGCGTACAGGTTTCTAGCTAACGAAGAAGACAATCAGCAGCAACTATATTTGTCCAGGCAGTTGGTTCGCAATATTATCGATCAGCAGTTGGTTTGGTGTTCATGGAATCGGCAGTTGAATTAGCGATGGAGACGTCCAGAGTTGATTCAGTTGTTCGTAATCAGGCAAAGGCCAAGATTGAATCAGCTGGAGCATGATGAACCAGCTGAAACGACGACAACCAGCTGCAAGTGCTAAAGAGAAATGATGAACCAGCTGGTACAGGAATTGAGGAGCTTGCTGTTGTTGATGAATCTATCGACAGTCGCTATTCAAGAAGAAGAAGAAGCGTAGATGGAGCTGGAACGAAGAAGTTCAGCAGGAAGCTACAGTTGGATATCAGCAGATGAGGAGAGGCGCTAGATATGGAATGAGCTGTGATGACATCAGCCTTGATGTCATCACAATCAGCAGTTGGCTTTCAGCAGATGAAGCAAAGCGCGAGAGAAGAAGCGACGTCGTGTTGAGATTCAGCAGATGGATTAATGTTGATGACGTCATCGGTGACGTCATCCAGTCGCAAGAATCAGCAGGTAGCTTGCATCCAGACGCAAGGGAAGCGACGTCGTAAAGGAGATCCAGTCGCAAGCTACAGTGCAATCAGCAGATGCTATTTGAAGATAGTAATTGCAAAACGATGTCGTTTACATAAGTTGATACGACAGCGTTTTGCTCTTGCGCTAAAGATTCAGCAGGAAGACTTTGCGTTGTTATTTCAGCAGTCGAAGCTACAGTGTCCAGTCGCAACGCAAAGATATCCAGTCGCAAGATGAATTCCAGACGCAAGCAACAGCAACATCCAGTCGAGAGCTTATATGAATCAGCTGTTGCTAATCAACCAGTCGCAAGCTTTGCATATTCAGTCGACTTGGTTCCCAGGCGCAAAGAATTGAAGAAGAAGCAAAGCGCAGCAGTCGTAGGAATAAATCAGCAGCGAAGCAGTTGACGAATTATCAAAGTTGGATGTCAACTGCTGAGCTTAATTCAAAATGGAGAAAGCGACAGAAGCCTGCAAAATAAAAGGACGCAAGTACTGTTCTTGTGTCGGTACTTTACAGAGGAGCGTTGCATTAAAATGGAAAGAAGACAAGATAGCCAGATGAAGCGCTGAACAGTCTTGGAAGCTTTCCAACGGGAAGAATTTTACAGAGGCTATATATTCGAGGCGACGCCATTGAAGAGTTGTTGGTTCGGACGACAAGAGTTCGAGTAACCAGTTGGTGCAACTACATACTGTGGTAGAGTTACATTGTTTATACAGTGCACCAACAGAGGGAAATATGGAGAGATAGACGAAGCAATCAACCGCCATTAGAGAGGAGCTTTTCACGAGTGTTGATTGCTAAGTCTAGATTAGCTTGTATTAGAGCATGTCCCTCGTGTGTGAGAAAAACAGAGAGTTGAGCGTTCATTGTATCAATCTCACACATCCGGATTCATTCACATCTATATGTGAATGAATCTCGAAATATGTTAACAGATCCCGTCCAAGCACGAAGACGTAAAACTCTTGTGTATGTAGTCAGTCACACAGTTGAGGCTGTTGTGCAATTGTGAATTCAGCAGTGGATCCTTCCGAGGTGGAAGAAGGGGAGATGTAGGATGTTGATATCCGAACTTCCAGAAACAAATATGCTGTGCTGAGTATCGTGTTCTTTAAGCTTTCTGTATTGCATATTTACTTAGCACGCATTGCACGTTTACATATCAGCACTTGCTTGTATTTAGCATCGCATTTCAGCAGCACACAAGCACGAGTCTTGAACAGATTTATATGTTGTACATAAATCTGTTTGAGTTGTTTTAAAATACAGGATTCAGTTCTGGTATTTTCCGCATGATTTTTAAATCATACCAGATCCTGTTTCCGGTGCTCAAGGCTTTGATTTTTTATATGTTCAAGAACAAACGAGCTATTGCAGCTCAAGTTAGTATCAGCAGCCAGCAAAATATTCGAAAAGCCTTTCAATCTCGCTGTTGTTGCTGATCTTTCTTTTTGATCCTAATTGTAAACGGACCATCAAGTGGTATCAGAGCAGGTTGTTCTTGAACGAGCACTAATTTTAAAACACATGTGCTATGTTTTAAATGTTTTAAATGTTTTGAGAAACTTATTTTATGAAGGCCAGATCTGTTTATATTTAGAACCGTTTTTTTGCTTGATGAACTGTCGGGATGCGCGAGTCTCGGGCAGATGCCAAGCTTCTATTTTCGTTGTGCTGTAAGATCACTTGGAGCGAGGCTCAGTGACAAGCACATGGGGCGAGATAGAAGAATGAAAAATCTGAGCTGTTCTCTGTACTGGTTCTTTATATATTTAAGCAACTCAGTAGCACATGTTATTTGAAATATTTGTATGCTCTGATTTGAGCTTTAAATTGTTCTGTTTTGCGGATTTCAGCTGATGCAAAATTTTGAAGTTTAAAAATTATTTGAGCTCATGTTATAAAAGACAGGGAGAGTGGCGTCACTGTCGTTTATAACCTTGAGTAATGCATCAGCTTCGGTTTTTCAAAATCATATATTGTTGCATATGGTGCTTCCCAAATGCAGTTTTGTTTTTCAAAGAGTTAAAACTCCTGCTGTTACATTGTTTTTGCTGTAACAGTGTAGGGAGAGCTTTTGTTTTAAATCGGGAAGTCCAGCAGTTCACTCTCTTTTTGATTCCCACAAAAAGGGAGAGAATTGTTAGAACATGCATCGTTGATTTAAGGTTTTGTGTAAATCAAAAAGGGAGAGATTGTTGGATCTGTTTTTACAGATCCTGATTAAGTTTTGAATTACACAAAACCTATTATTGTGTTTCTAACAATTCTACTTAAGCGTACAGGTTTCTAGCTAACGAAGAAGACAATCAACAGCAACTATATTTGTCCAGGCAGTTGGTTCGCAATATTATCGATCAGCAGTTGGTTTGGTGTTCATGGAATCGGCAGTTGAATTAGCGATGGAGACGTCCAGAGTTGATTCAGTTGTTCGTAATCAGGCAAAGGCCAAGATTGAATCAGCTGGAGCATGATGAACCAGCTGAAACGACGACAACCAGCTGCAAGTGCTAAAGAGAAATGATGAACCAGCTGGTACAGGAATTGAGGAGCTTGCTGAAGAAGAAGAAGAAGATTCAAGTTATAAGTACTGCTGACGAATCTGTTAGCAGTCGCTAATATAAGTACTGTTGATGAATCCATCAACAGTCGCTATTCAAGAAGAAGAAGATTCAAATTATAAGTACTGTTGATGAATCTATCAACAGTCGCAATTCAAGAAGAAGAAGAAGCGTAGATGGAGCTGGAACGAAGAAGTTCAGCAGGAAGCTGCAGTTGAAGAATCAGCAGATGAGAAGAGGCGCTAGTTTTGGAATGAGCTGTGATGACATCAGCCTTGATGTCATCACAATCAGCAGATGGAT
>KV016812.1:0-13135 GCA_001598015.1 Dorcoceras hygrometricum
GATGCATAAGGATCCCGAGCAATTTTAGTTAAAACAAAGGATTCACTTGGCTTGCAGAAATCACTAGACATCTATTGTAATTGCATTCTAACATTAGAATTTTAACCCATAATCAAATGAAGGCTAAACAATGTATAGGTAGAAATCTGAAACTCGATCAATTCAAGAATCGAATAAAATAGCATTGTAATCCCTCAATCTCATATCTTTCTAATTGTGGACTTCTAAAAGATCTGGTCGTTACAGGTTCTATATGGAAGAGTCCAAGAGAGGACACCTACCTATGTGCCACGGGGTCACTCTATCTAAGTCTATGTGTCCAAAGACTGATGAGGAGATAGACAGTATGACACGTGTGCCATATGCCTCGGCAATAGGTAGTATTATGTATGGCATGATCTCAACTAGACCGGATGTCGCATATGCTCTGAGTGTCACGAGCCGCTATCAAGCCAATCCCGGCGAAATGCATTGGAAGGCCGTGAAAGATATTCTTAAGTATTTACGAAGGACTAAGAATATGTTCATGGTCTATGGGGGTGGTGAACTGAAATTGGAAGGCTACATTGATTCTAGCTTCCAATGTGATGTGGATGATTCGAAGTCAACCTCTGGATTTGTATTCATGCTCAATGGTGGTGCTGTCTCTTGGAAGAGTTCCAAGCAAGACACCATCGCGGATTCAACCACTGAGGCTGAGTACATTGCAGCATCAGCTGCTGCTAAGGAGGCGGTTTGGATAAGGAATTTCGTCCAAGAGTTGGGCGTAATCCCTGAAGGAGTTGGTCCAGTCCCGGTGTACTGCGACAACACGGGTGCCGTTGCGCAAGCAAAGGAGCCTAGGTCTCACCAAAGATCCAAACATATACTGAGAAAATACCACATAATCCGGGATATTGTGGCTAGAGGTGACATAGCAGTTGAGAGAGTCGCCTCTGCAGACAACATTGCTGATCCACTTACTAAGCCCTTGCCAGGACCGTTGTTTGAAAAACATCACGAAACAATGGGACTACTTCTGATGAGTAGTTGGCTATAGGACAAGTGGGAGATTGTTAGAGTAGATGCCCAACTAGCCAACTTGTGGCGTGTGGGTTTTATTGACTCTTGTGTATAACGATCTTTATTTATGAAATACGCATTTCTTTTATGGCGTTCTTTATTTTAATTATTTATAATGTTAACAATTGTGTTGGATAAAGACCTAGAATGCACCATAGTGTATGTTAGATGTGATAGTGGATATGATGGCTATCATGAAACACATCTAATAGTCACTGTGTATTCTGAACTCGTTCCTAGTCGATTGGGCCGTCAAAATGAGGATAAGGCCGCCCGAGCTTGAGACTAGCATCTGCGATGTGAAGTACCATGTTTCATTGGTAGAGAACATTGTGATGTTCTGAGCATGCAGATGGATAGTGACCTGGTGATCTATCGAACTACCCTCGTTCGGACTTTCCAAGTGATTACCATTTGTCGAGTGGATAAGTTCGAGGTCTTGGTTGTACTGATTAGTCCTCACTACTCGAAACGTCATTGAGACTATACATGATAGGCGCCTCACTTTGACCCGTTTACCGACTCAGTTGGGGTCATTAGGTGGCGGGAGTGGGTGAGGTCCCGATGCATGTAGGAGTCGATGCTTCGTTGTCGAGGATTCAGCGCTCGCTTTTATGCGTGGATATCCTATGTTATCTGAGGAGATAATAGTGTGATAAATCTCTGGCCAGAGTACTGGATGTGTTTTAGGTAAATGGGTTTGCCTGGTAACACTCGCGATGTCACTATTTGATCTCCAAGATGTATGCATAGTTATCGGATCGATAGCGACTCTCGAGTTACCAATGGTCGTTGATCTGATCGGGATATATGTGTTGAAAGGACCGTACTATACGCTAACCACGACCAACTGGTTCTTGCAGGCACTATCAGTGATACCTAGGGGATCATGGGGCGATGTTGCGAGGCGCTTTACCATGATCCGATGGGTCAGTCCGAAATTATGATTTCGGAGTCACAATGGTTGTGGGCCCACAGCTAGCTGTATCCCTGAACCATTGAGGGTCACACAAGTACTGGATTCATGATTCCTATATGGAAACTGAGCTCAATGTGTTGAGCGTAGGAGGAGGATTTTGGGGAGTGCGACTTCCTAAATTCAACAGGGGTCAAATTGCAATATCCAAAAGTTGGAGGGCTAAACTGCAATTTTGGACTAGGTGGTCTGAAAAATTGTTTTCGTATCATAATATTCAGTTCTGGAAACTGTGTAGATTGGTCCGATCAAATCGTCGATCGGAGTTATGATGAAACCACATTGATAAGAATGAACCGAATGTTCATACGTTGGACTGGGCCCGCCCCAGGTCCAATGGGCCGGTTCAAGCCCATCACACCTATACTTATTATTGAGCCTAGGGTTGTATGACACAACATTGAATCACACAAACCCTAGTTCCAAAAGCCGCCGCCCCCTTCTCCTTCCCTTCTCCTCTCGGCCGACCACCACGCGCCACCGCCGCGCCGCCGCCCGCCGGCCCAAGCGCCGCCACCGTCCGTTTGCTTCGTGGTCAGACTTGTTCCGATCACGTCGACGAGGAGATTCCGTTCGTGTCAAATTCGTCAGCTCTTCTAGTGCAGATTGACGAAGGACTCGTGCATTCAGTCGTGGACCGGATTAAGGAGATCTACCACCGCCTACCTTGAAGTGCCGGATTCCCTGTGAATCTGGTCGGAGCCAGGCGCCTAGACGCCAGCAAGGTGACATAGCAAACATCCTATGTATGTTTATTTGTTGTTATTGTAATCTATTGAACGATTCCCGGTGCAAATTTTTGTAACTTTCGCTGCGCCCCGGGAAACGGGATCCGGATCCGCCACTGCACCAAAAGGTGAGAAACAGCTTTCGACCCCTGAGTTTGTGCAGCATATGAGAGATCTGGTTTCGTTAATTCAAAGTAGAATGAAGGCTGCACAAGATTGATTCACTAGCTATGCTAACAGAAGACGCCGACCTCTGGAATTTGAAGTTGGTGATCGAGTGTTCCTTAAGGTTTCTCCTTTCAAAAGTGTTATGAGGTTCAGATTTAAGGGCAAGTTAGCTCCTAGATTTGTTGGTCCATTCGAAATTGTTGAGATGATTGGACAGTTGGCTTATAAATTACAGCTGCCTGATGAATTAGCAGCGATACATGATGTTTTTCATGTGCGAGTGTTCCTTAAGGTTTCTCCTTTCAAAAGTGTTATGAGGTTCAGATTTAAGGGCAAGTTAGCTCCTAGATTTGTTGGTCCATTCGAAATTGTTGAGATGATTGGACAGTTGGCTTATAAATTACAGCTGCCTGATGAATTAGCAGCGATACATGATGTTTTTCATGTGTCAATGTTGAGGAAATACGAGCGAGATCCGTCCCATGTGTTGAGGACTGATGAAGTTTAGCTAGATTCTGCCTTGAGTTATGTTGGATATCCAGTTCAGATTCTAGATAGGAAGGAGAAACAGTTGAGCAATAAGATTATTCCGTTAGTGATGGTCCAATGGAGTAAGCATGGCCGAGAAGAAGCTACCTGAGAAGTTGAGGAGAAGATGAGACACGAGTGGCCTCATCTGTTTGAGCTTTGACAGTGGAGTTGAGTTGGTTAGTTTTGGTGTTTTGTTGATCTTGTTCTGCGTTTGCCTTTGATTTCGAGGACGAAATCTCTTAAGGTGGGGAGAATGTGAGGATTGAGATTCGAAAATTTGCGATTAATCGGGCAATCAGATTTGGTTTTAGGATTAGTCATGGGAATTATGGATTTTTTAATTTCAGATTTGGCTTAGAGTTGTTCTGATTCGAGTCTCTAGACACTATCGGGAGAAATCTGTGTTGAATTTGGAGTTGTTTCGTTGATTCTTTTGATAGAGATCTGATTCCAGTAAGTACTCAGATGTGAATACTCAGCAGAGGCGTTAGCGAGTGACGTCTGAGTAGTCGGGAATGGCGTGAGAAATGATGCGTTGTCGTTTCGTTATTTCAGATGTCTCACTAGTGTTTGGGATCTGTCCAACGGCGTGATCATATTTCAACGTTGGTCAACGGTGCTCAGATTTGAGTAAGCGCAATCAGTTATAGCGCGCGGATGTGAGAGTTAATGAGGAGAGGACACGTGTTAGTCAACGTTCCTGGGTTGACATGTGTTGTTAGCGCTAGAGTCCGATGAGAGATCTGGATGAGCGTGAGTGCTGAGATATGTATCAGCTGTGAGGCAGTGCGACGTCGTTTTGCCTAGTTAGCGGAAATCCCTGATGCAACACCGTTTTGATTAGTTGCACGTGTTAGAGTTAGCGAGGCAGATTTGTGTGAGCGCTGAGGACTCAGATGTGAGTTAGCGCTGGGTTCAGATTTGAGGACTTGTGCCTTAGTGCTAAGATATGATGTAGAGATATGTTTATGTCGATGTTGACTTTCACTGTGGGCTTTGACTCAAAGATTTAAATGCAAGAGCTGATTAACACTTAGCGTATTTCGAACCGGACATTTCTTATCGTTTTCCCCAGTGAAACCCTCGATAGTTACTGTTCATCGAACACTATTTTTCTGATTTACTGTCGAATTCCGCCGTAGTTTGGAGCAAGGTGGGTGGCGCTGAATTCGTCTTTCTTAGCCCTTTCGATTGTTACCAGTTAGGCAGCCTGAGTTACTGTCGAATTCCGCCGTAGTTTGGAGCAAGGTGGGTGGCGCTGAATTCGTCTTTCTTAGCCCTTTCGATTGTTACCAGTTAGGCAGCCTGAGTCGACACATAGGAGGAGCACGAAGGAATTTCAGTGTTCGTGAATTTTTGCTATAGCTGACCCGAGAGTTCTTTGGCTTGTTTGAGCTTCTAGGTAAGTGTTTCCTTACTGTTTCAAGCTTAATGCTAGCTGTTAGAACCTACGTTGATAGGTAGAACCAGATATGGGTTCTGACCGTATGCAGTAAGGTGTATAAGTGCAGATTGAGAGAATTTATGAGATGTCTTGACAGATTTGAGTTCCCAGGCAGTTCCTGCTATGTTTGTCGAGACCAGCAAAGGAGCAAATTAGAGAAGGCTGAGTTTGCCGTGCCCTGGTGAGATCTGTTGAGGTAGAATCTGAATTTGAGGTACGAATTGAGCTTCTGATTACAGCTTTGGCATAAGCGTGTAGTGTTTTGAAGCATGAATGTTGTCGTGTGTATTCTGTGTTTTACGTGAAACAGGTTTGGCTTATTGCTTGAATTATATGTTTTGTTTACGTAAAATTGTGCATGTTGAAATCAGATTTGAATTTCATGGCATACATGCATACATATTGAGCCTGATGATTGATTGAGAACCCGAGAAAGAGCCACATTATGATCGGCAGACAGATGTGTCATGCCTGAAAGGTCCAACGCTATCATCGGAGTGGTGACCGACTGATTCATCGTGTCTGAATACCACCGAGCTGTGATGGGTAATTGAGTGGCCAGTCCTGAAGATCACGGACCGATGATTTCCACCGGCTGATTGGCTGTGCATGGTATACACTACAAAAAAATCATAGTTTTAGAAGCACAAAATTAAAATCATTTAGTAAATCGTATCTGAAAAATCAACCAATTGAAGCCATTAAGAGTGCAACCGCTTCAATATGTATTAGCCTATAGAAGCGTTTCAATTCTGTTTTAATTGTCATAGTATACACCCGCACTACAGCAATTCCAACTTTTCGCGACGTATGAGTGTGTGGTGCGTCGCCATATTATATTATTTTGCGACGTTTCACACAGGTAGCGTCACTAAAAAACCATTGGTAATTTTACGACGTATTGGATATACTGTGTCGCCAATATGACTGTTTAGCGACGCACTACAGGCTCCACCTCGTTAAAACCCCCACCCCCCACCCCCAAACTCTTTATCATTTGGCGACGCCTGCCTTAATAACGAAATTCCTACACACACACACACACACACACACACACACACACACACTATACTATATACACACACACACACACACACACACACACACACACACACACACACACACACACACACACACACACACACACACACACACACACACACACACACACACACACACACACACACACACACACACACACACACACACACACACACACACACACACACACACACACACACACACACACACACACACACACACACACACACACACACACACACACACACACACACACACACACACACACACACACACACACACACACACACACACACACACACACACACACACACACACACACACACACACACACACACACACACACACACACACACACACACACACACACACACACACACACACACACACACACACACACACACACACACACACACACACACACACACACACACACACACACACACACACACACACACACACACACACACACACACACACACACACACACACACACACACACACACACACACACACACACACACACACACACACACACACACACACACACACACACACACACACACACACACACACACACACACACACACACACACACACACACACACACACACACACACACACACACACACACACACACACACACACACACACACACACACACACACACACACACACACACACACACACACACACACACACACACACACACACACACACACACACACACACACACACACACACACACACACACACACACACACACACACACACACACACACACACACACACACACACACACACCGTCTTTGACAATTACTGCTTTTGTGAACCATATGTTGCCTTTCTTAGGAGCAGGACAATGTTGGAACATATGAAATGGTGAAATTATAATCTTGTATATGTACCTGCAGGAGAGATATGACATTGTTCACCGTCTGATTTCTATGTTCATACACGATATGATTTATATGCCGATTGATAGTTTCGATTGTTGTGTGGGTTGCTATCTAATTGTTATTTTGATTGGGGCTGGACGCCATATTACATTGCATCTCTTGGATGGAAATTTTCTGCCTTAGTGCAGATTTCAAGCTCATTGGAGGTGCCCCGGTTGATGATGAAGCTGTACGCTATGAAGTAATACTTTGTTATAATTTTGAAATGACTTCTAATTATAATTATTTAATCATCAACTTTGGTTTTTAGAATTTTCTAGATGAGGCTGTGCAACGTCGGCTACAAGATATGCCCGAAGAAACATAACCTATAGAAGTGCATGCGGATGCATTTCGGTTACACTTGTTCAAAAAAGTTCATTTTATTTTGTTTAAGCTATTAGAAATCATATTGTCTGAATTTAAGTTTTTTACAGTGATGTATTTGGCCTTGAACATTCTGGTCGAGTTAGATGTCTAGGAGCAGGTGCAACACCTAGCCGAACTCTTCCCTGATCAATGTAGACGTAGTTCGTTCTACAGGCCCAGTGATAACTCCGCTGCAGATGTTACGGAGAAATTAAGAGCAATGGAAGAAAAAATGAAAAAAGATATGGAGGCTCGAGAATCACAATGGCGGGCACAAATGGATGCGCAAAAGGCACAACTTCATATAGAGATAGAGCGGATGAGACAAACACAAGAACAATTCCAAGCTTTTGCACGTGTTATACAAAACATAATACCTGGAACTAGTGGGGGGTCTCATGGGACCTGAAATGTTACCAACACAAGTATTTACATATTTCATGAGTCAAACGATACTTTTGAAAGTTTGTAATAGTAATATCACTTTATTTGTTACAGATGGCAATTGAAATGACAAACATTATGCAGAAATACATGCATGCTTCATCAAATGGAAAGGAGATCGATGATAGAACTTGCAACAAAGATTGCAATGGTAATTATATTAGATTTATCAAGGAAAAAAATACTCTTTCTAGTTTGTCATTTGTAAATAGTTAGTATATCGTTGTCGGATAAGTAGATATATATAGGCATTGTGGATTCAGAAGTTCCTTTTATTTTTATTGATCAGTATCATTTTGTTATATCGAGTTGTTCTATTGGATGCACATATTTGTTATATTTCATTTCAAAGACGTTTGTATTCAATTGAAAAGTACAAATCATGATTGCAGCGGTCCAGAAACATTATAATGACCATTTAATAAACGCTTCAAAAACAAAGAAATAGAATCGTTTCACACCGGCCCTGTGACAGAAGAATTCAATTGGTCCATAACCGCTTCTACATAGGGAGAAATAGAATCGGTCCAGCAAACCATTTGAATCGGTCTATAACCGCATTTGAAAAAGGGAAGTAGAACTGGTTTGACATTTCGCTTGGGTTACCTACATTTTCAATCCGTTTGCAACCGCTCCTACAAATAATATTTGAAGCGGTTGATTTAGATACACCACCGGTTACTATTCCGCTACAATAGAGCCTAGGAGCGATGGTATTAGAACCATTTCGAGAAACGCTTCTAAATTTGTAGAAGCATTTTTAAACCGCTTCGAAAGTTTTCAAATCCCGATTCTAAAGAGCGTTTTTTTTGTAGTGATGTTTTAACTTATTTTATTAAAAGTATGTGCTCGCATGTGATTTATGTATATCTATCTTGTTATTTTAAAGTATAGAGCATGCTAAGCCTCTAGGCTCACTATGTTTAAATGGTGCAGGTGATGACCCTGTTGATTTCATGCCGACCTGGTGAGGACCTCTGAGCGTCCGTAGCAGCAGTACCCCTGACCACTATGACGTCTCTATTTTGTTATGATACGCTTTTCAGATATTGATTTTTAGCATGTCATGTTCCATACTATTACTCAGTATGATTTTTAAACAGTATGAAGGATTTAACGTTTTAAGATATTTATTTTATTTACGTTTTAAAGTGATGGTTTGGAAAACGTTTTAAAAAGGGAACGAACCATACTATTAGTTTATTTATTCCGCACACGATTTAAAAAAAAAATTTAGAATACGGTTCGTTTCATTATTCTACGAAAATTTGGGGTTTTAAAGTTTAAGTTTAGAGTTTTAACTAATATTTCTAATTAGTGGGGGTTAATAAAGTAAAAAAGATGTTTTTATTTCCTAATTAAATCCATGAGAGGGGTCCTTTTGGCACAATTCATTTACCTTTCCACCATAATTTCAAAAACCCTCGCCCCCACACTCCCTCAAGTAGCCGCTCCTTCCCCTAGGCTCGAGTTCCATCATTCTTTGTGGTGATTTCGAGGAGTTTTGTCCCGATCTGTTGTCATCCGCTCCGATACGCGTAGTTCTTCGTTATTCTTCAAGCAAGGCATGTTCTATTCTCCTTTTTTCTCACCACTTAATTCATATTACACTATTTTTAAATAATGATTGCATGATTTGTATGTGAATTTAGATCTACGTTTATTGTTTACGATTCATGCATGCATCACGATTTTTAACCCGCATTAGAATTGTTTCTTGTGAAACTTCGGACATGGGCGATTCATAGGGCTGGGGTTCAATCAAAGGATGGTATCAAAAGTTATTCCATCGAGTTAGGGTCATGTGGGTCCAAACAAGTAGAGATTTGATCAAAGAATGAATTAGTTACGAATTTTATGATCAGCATCTATCCTGGCTTGTCGTTTGTGCTTGATAGTAGAGTTGTTGGGGTTGGGTAAGTCTCTCTATGTGGTCTGTGTGGTCAAGGTTGATTTCAGAAGATAGCTCATTGAGTTACGGTCACGCAGGTCCAAACGATGAGCGATTTGGTAAATAAACGAATTAATTATGAGTTTTATGGCTAGAAAGTGTCCTGATTGAAGTCTGCGCGCGAGCAGTGTTATTATGAACATTGCGTTGGTCACGTCTTGAATCTTTTTTGAGTCTTGTTTATTCCAATGACTAGTATATTGAGTTAGGGTGACGTGGGTTGAAATAAGTAGTGATTCAGTTACGAATTGGATTTTTAATGATTTTTACCGTTTTGTCGCTCGAAGTGAGCCTTGTCGGGTCATTTTTGTGAAAATTGAGATTTCGATTCTTAGGGGCTGCCAAAGTTCGTGGATGACTTTATTTGATGTTTAAGCATATTTTAAGATGTTTCCAGAACTTTTAGAATTTAATTAATTTATGGGATTTTTGTTCAATGAGACTTTTATTTAGTCAAATGTTAAAGTGGATGATTGAGTATTTTATAAAATTTTAAAGTCTAATTTTAAATTTTAATGAGTCAAGTCATGTTTAGGGTTAAGTTTCATTTCGAGGTTAAGTCCAGGCTTTTGGGCTTAGAATTAGTGGGCCAGGCACCTTGAACCAGTTCTTGATCGGAGGATAAAATTTAGAAGCCAATGAATATATATTTAATTATATATGTAGTATTTTACGTATACGAATATGAATATTTTAAATGAAAGAATTAAATATATATTGACGGGCTAACCCTTTTAAATTGCATATTTTTACGAAATGCACGCATAATGAAAGTAGTATTTTACGTATACGAATATGAATATTTTAAATGAAAGAATTAAATATATATTGACGGGCTAACCCTTTTAAATTGCATATTTTTACGAAATGCACGCATAATGAAAGTTTTTATAAAATGTTAAGGCATGAAAGAAAAGAAAAATATTTTTGAGGGATTGAAGTGATTTGTGGCAAGTTTACGATGAGCGAAATCGGGATGCCGGGCCCGATGAACCTCTATTCATGTTATTACGAGCTTATGGATCCATGTGTTCACGGTATGTGAAGTGTCAGCATATAGGTGTGAGGGATCCGAGGTAAGGTCTGGTGAACCGTATCGTCACGTACGTTGGTTTCTTATGATTGATCAATCGTTTATGTTATGGCTCACACTTCATGGATATGACCGACACGTTTTTATATACGCTATGTCATGCCTTATTATGTTATTATATACGATTATGTAATGTTACGACTTATTTATGAACCATGTCTCACGATCATTCACGCATGCATGTTTTTAAAGTTTTTTTACGATATGTTATGTGCTTGCATGTGGTTTTATTATACGTACTTTGTTATTATCAGATAGAGCATGCTGGGCCTTTAGGCTCATTAAGTTTAAATGATACAAGTGAGTCTGGTGATGGTTTCATTCCTACTAACGGTGAGGATCTCTGAGCGTCCGCTGCAGCTGCAATCCTGTGACCACTCAGTTGTCTTTATTTCATTTATGAGACATTTTCAGATTTTCGTAGCAATTTATTACTTTGATTTTAAGACAAAATGAATAATGTGATTTTTGAGATAATCATTTATTTATTGATGTTTTAATGCGATGAGAAAATATTTTAATGCTTGATTTATACTTTAAAAGATGTTTATTCCATATTTTATTTCATAATTTTTTTTTTAGAATACGATTCGTTTTAATTTGCGATGATTTTGTTGTGAGGGGAAGATCGGCTTTGATGACGCTCTCACATATGGTTGGACGCCAAATCAGTTTCAATTAAATATTTGTGGATTGTATGAATATGATGCGTGAGATCATCGACCGAAATGTTAATATGAGCTTATTAAATAATCGTGTTAAACGTGAGTATTTATTCTCGATTAAAATCTCCCCTTTTTAATCAAAATAATCATTAAAATACGGAAATTATTATGACATCCGCTACAAATCTGGTTGAAAACTATTTGTGGATTTACAGTACGTTTGGTCAACAAGGATTGGATATCCGAATTGGAATGTGATTTGGAACTGGTCAATTTTATGTTTGACATAATTTTTTAACCTGTGAGGTGGAATTTGATTAGATTTAAAAAATTTGTAAACAAATTATATTTATTATATTAAATTATTTTTTACACAATATTTATATCAATATTCATATATCTTTATCACAAATTAAATGTATTTTTGAACATAAAATGTTTCTATTATATAATTATTTTAAGAATTTAAAAGAGTGATAAACTTATCAAAAGCAATAAAAAATACTTTGATTTGATTAATAACTTGTTATATTAGAATATTATTTTTATGGATAAAATAAATTATAAAATTTTAGTTGAATCACATTTTAAATACTCTCCTACCGAAATACAAATAGAAAACACGCGCAAAAATAATATTTAGTTCCTTGGGTTTGGGAATAAAAGTAAAAGTCAAAGTATTCAATCAAGGGTAAATTGGTGATAAATACCTCATCAGAAAGTTACCTTGCTTGTCAGTCCCCTTTCGATAAAAACTTTTTCTGCAGTGAATGAGACACAAACATTCTTATTTGTAGCTCCCTGAATCATTTATTTTTTTCTTTTTTCACTCTCCCTTCTTATTTCACAGGTTTCTTCCACATTTCTTTCCTCCAATTCAACATCGTCTTCCCCCTTGAAAGTCACAGATTTTTGCATCGTCGAAACCGACGGTGGAGCTAGAGTAACGCAAGGACGAGGACTTCCTTTTTTCGGTAATTTTGTGTTCGATTGGAGCATTAATTTGTTCCATTTTGGGGCTTTTCTTGTTCGATATTGGTGCATTTTTGCGTTTGATTTTGCGGTATTGTTTTGTTCGATTTTTTTTCACATGTACCCATCGTTGAGGCTTTTTTTTCGTTCCAAGAATTCTGGATATGAAGTAATTCATACTGACATTGCTGAACATGTGTTCAATTACCCAGATTGTAGGCTCCTTAGTATACAAATTGTATTGTAATAATATTTCGAAAGTATTACTAATGTAAGAGAAGTATGTGTACGTAAAAGTATACAAATTATATAACAAATGTCTGTACTCCCTTTATTTCATTGCTGAATTTCATTATTAGTCTGATTTGTTTCCCTGGATGTGTACAGTGAAAGAAGGTGTTTTTCAATTGTTGGTGAGAAATGGAGACTGGAGCTGGATCTGGATCTTCCAATTTCACATTTCTTGGTAGCTGCGAGTATAAAGATGAACTCTATATGATTTCCATTTGTAATGGGTTTAGTTTAATGGAGTTGTTTCTCACTCTTGGGAGAAAATGTGAGGAGATAAGTCCACAAAATGTGATCTTGCAATATCTAGCTCCTCATCGAAAGTTGTATGTGACATTGAATGAAGACGACGATGTTCGTAATATGACTCATCTTCACACGTGTATGAGATTAACAATAATTGATATGCGGGCAGTGAAAAAAGACCAAATGGGTGCCCGCAATGTGAACAGGTAAGAATACTAA